>VZUA01013770.1:249-12020 GCA_013401035.1 Horornis vulcanius
ATACAGGAAATGTTCCTGTAGAAGAGCCATTCCTCTTCCTTGGACATAGAGGTCCCTTATCAGTTTCATCAGCCATATCCAACACTAACTGAATGAGGAAATGTTGCTTTTACAAGCTCTTTGGACACAGGTGTTGTAACTGGATGCTCAACCTAGTGCAGTCTGTTTTGATGGAAAAGTATTCTCAGGTCATAGAAAGGCCCCATAAACATGGAAAGGATAGATTTATACATGTTTATAGGTTCTATATTTTTCTAGCCATTTAAGAGATAGATTGGTATATAGCTAAAGCAAACTTTCTTCTACATACAGCTATTCCAAGGCACTTCAACGACTGTTTTCCTTTCTGTCTTAGTTATTTGAACTGGAAACTTCTGAAAGCAGGGAAGCCTTCTGAGAGGCTTGAGGATTTTTTTGGCAGGATGTTTGCACAGCAGATTTCCCACCTGGACTCCCACTAAACACGATACTTCCAGACAGCAACACTACATTATCACTGTTGTTGCTGTGTAAAAACAACATCTCTTTCTTTCCCCCTGAAGTACTCTGGTCAAAACCATGAAGTAAAACATTTTTAGAACCCAGAAAATCTCCTGACCATCAACTCAAACCCATCTTTCCATTAGAGGTTTTCCTGCCCTTTCAGCTTTTGTACAGCAAGCAGATGACACTGGACTAAGGGTCTCAAAGCTAGAAATAAACTAATAGAATAGAGCAACATATCAGCCTTCATTGTAATAATTAGCAGAATGATCAAAACTTGGAGAGAAAAAGGTCAAGAAGCAAATCCCATGCTGACTTATCTTGTAAGAAAACATCTCTGGTCAGACCAATCCCTCTAACTTTAGAATAGTTGCTGCCTGCTGGTACCTTCTGCAGCCTTAAGAGCAGAAGGTCCCAGACACAGACCCCCATGGGCTCCCCATGACTGGACACCAGAGGCAGCCAGTGTGCCCAGCCTCCCACAGAACAATGAGAGATTGTTTTGCATCATCTTTCCTCTGGCACTCTCAGCTTCCAAAAAATGCTCAAAAACCCAGTTTTCTAGAAAACAAGATTAACCCTCTTCTATCCCTATTTCCTCTCCAAATACCCTCCCCAGTTCTATACAAATTATATACACTTTAGGAGTTTATTTGCCTGGTCAGAATCTGCTCAATAGACAAGCATGTGTGGACAGGAGCTATTAGACTAAAAGAGCAGGATGCTGGTGACCATGAACACGTTGTACTTTGTCAAAGAAATTGTTACAGCCTTTGGTTCTTCTACCAAGGCACCATTTCACATGGTCAAAAAAAAAATAAAGCCTCACATCAATCCATGCTGCTTCTCTGCCAATTTAACCCCTTTAGAAGTTGCTAAAAATTATCCACTGCTGAAACCCACCAGTAAGTTCTTGGCAGTCTATAGCACACCAGTTACCTGCAACCCCCTGACTTCTAACTAATGCCTCAGACTCTACAAAGGCCATAACTAATTCTGTGAATATCAGACCACTCTCAAAATTTTAGTATTCAAATAAGCAACTTCTCTTAGCATTGCTTCAGACCATACAAGTACCAGAAATACAAAACAAAACCAATAACCAACTTTCCAAAAACCCCCAAACACACTGGGCAGAAAAAGAGTAGATATTAGGATCAGAATATTCTGGTTGGGAAGGAGAATTTAAGGGTATTTCCACAAACTTGAATGTTCCCAAGAGTCCGTTTTGTAACATGATGTCAGTGCTCTGAACAAGTTAGCAAGCTGGTTGGAGAGGAAAGAGGATGTGAACACCCTGCAAATGCTCAGACACTCTCACAGGACATTCACAAAGTGCTTGGAAAGCAGCTGTCACCCCAGCTCACATTGCTCATATTATTAACTTTTTTCACCTCTTCTTCCAGGCAGCTGGTCCTTCACACACCATCACAAGCACACATCCCACACATCTCAGCATCTACATGGGAGCACAAGGAGACTGAGCTCTGGAACACTTCTCTAGAGTCACTCTAGAGTTGACCTGGGGCTTGGTCACTAGTGGGCAGGAGAAGTTGAAGCACCACCAAATATTCCTTAACTGGTTGATCAGAGCTGGTAAGTGAGTAACAAAAAAGTTGTTTTTTTCTGTCCTCCAAACAAGCTGTGCTTCTTGGTGTTGTTTAGAAGACTTCCCTGAGCTTGGACTGGAGTTGTTACTTTGGCTGCTCTCTGGCCAAGCTAGCCCAGAGCAGGGGGACAGAACATATTTAGGCTTCACCAAAGGCAACAGCTGCTCTGGGGAAAATTCTGGATGAAAAGGTCTGAGCACGTAAACCAACAACCACAGTGACTGACATCAGTGCAAGGATACCACAGCTCTCCACTCCTGGATCTTTGACACAGAACAAGAGCCAGCAATTTTGCCATTCTGCGATCTATTTCCTACATGCACTGACTTTAGCAGCATTCTGGCTTGCCAGACCTGTGGTTGTATCGTTTTTGGAAAAAGCTCTTTATTATAGGAGTGGAACCAGACAAAGAGGTCTGAGACCTAAAGAAAAGCCAGATTGACAAAACAAGTTCACATTTCATTGCTATTTGAACTCCAGTAAATACAGCCCTAATAACAAGAAAAATCTGGATGAAATCCAGTAGATTCCTTGGCCTGAATCAGTGCTGTACTAGAAGTTGAGACAGGGAGAAAAAGCTTTAAACAATGCTTGCATCCTCTCCATCTGCAGACTAACCCAACACAGCCATAGGTCCTGGACATGCTTAACCAGTTCAAAAATCTGTTTTGAAAGAGGCATGAGAGCACTCTTATGACACTGCACAATCTGTCCATACACATCCTCCTGACTACGTGAGGACCTCCAGCCTTGCTGTCCCACCCAGGCTCAGTGTGTAAGTGCACCTACACACAAAATAAGCCCCTGAGCACCCTGCTCCTCTGAGTGGCAATATCAAAGCCTTCTTTACTGACTTCTGCCAGGCACAATTTCCCTCCCCTCACCTCCCTGCTTCCACCCCTTGCTTTGCAGCGTTTTCTCTCAGCTCCAGCCCTCAGTTTCTCTTCCTTCATCAAACCTGATTTAAAACCTTCCTTCTAAAGTTAAAAACTCTGCAATATTTTGATTTAAATAGTTAAGACTAAGGTTCTAAGCATTTTGTATGTACACTGACTAACTAAAACCAAGAATACTTACATTGGCACTGGTTTATACCTTCAAAAAGTCACATTCAAGTTGCTATCAGACAGGTCATCTGTCAAACCTTCACACACCTCCCTCAACTGTGTCTTTAAGAACTTGAAACTTTTTTTCCCTATGCAACCGTGGTTGTTCAAAATTTATCAATTATAGGATTTTATTAGATCTGAATGATGCTTGAAACATTGAAAAACCAAAGGGACTAATATTATTTTCCAACTATATTTTTACAGTCAAAATAAAGGCTTATGGGAAACATAACACTGAAATTGTAAAGAACAAATTATTCCTAAAATGACTAGAACAGCCATCTTTTTACATTCTTAAATAATAATGTATTGCAAAAAAACCAGCAAACTCATGTGATCACCAGAAATAACTACAATAGATCTCTAGCTCAATTTTCCTGGAAAAGCAGCACATACCTTTCCAATTAGTAACTCACAAACATTACCATGTATTTCCAGCATGTAAGACCACAGGGCAGCCCTTCTCTTCCATTCCCTGTCACTAAGACACGCCAGTATTAACCAGCAGACTTCCTGGTTGCCTGAGCACAGCCAATCAACTGTGTCCCAACCTGAGTCCATTTGAAAAATACTTGTCTTTAGTCTTGCCAGTTTTGCACATGGACCATAACAGTATAGACAAGAACTGTTGCAAAAGGAAATAGTTTTAGAAATGCCTGCTTCTTGCCTTCAGTGTCTCATGCACATCTTTGGGCATCATCTTGAAATATCCTGGAATACGGGAGAAATTCCACTTACTAAAGTCTTCTTTATGACATAACCCATTACAGGAAAGGAATGGAGGACTCTAATATAACAAACAATACCTCCCAACTTTATTCACAGCAATGAGAAGGAAACAAAATGTCAGTTTCTCTTTTACATACTCTCTCAGTGGACAGGCATCATGTGTTATCCAAGGTTAACCAGTATTTTAATTGTCAACCAGCTGACTGTTAAATCCCACCAGGACTGGCATATTTTTTTGCTTTCTGGAGGATCATGAGATGGAAGTACTAATATTTTTAGTAGTCCCAGAACAATTTTGAAGCTTTGTTGCCTTCAAGCAAGTACTTCTTTGGCGATGCATTCATTTCTTTCTCAAAAGAATTAAAGCCAAACACTTGAAACACTTTCCAGACTCTTATTGTTTTGGCCAGAGTGCCCATGCCAAAAATATCAACCTACAGACAGGTAGAAATTCCATTTGAAGAAAGCTGGCTGTCTATTCCTGCAACAGCATGGGGATTACAAGATGCTCAGAGCAAGCGCCTCATGGTGAGCAAAAAGGCAGATTAGCCTGGCCTAAGATAACATGAACATGAAATGTCATAGGGAATACTGGCACCCCTGAAAAATTATTGTGTGACTATAAAAAAGGGTGGGCTAGTTGTCCTGGAGAATACTACGCTGAGTCACAAGGGGAGGAGGAGGACAAGAAAAGTGCAGGATGGATGCATGAGCACCACCATGACAACCACCCTTGCTGTGACCTACTGGAACCAGATCAGAGCATGATAATGGAAGAAGAGAGATTTTTATTTCCAGTCTGACAGAGCAAGTCTGTTTTCTGATGTCCAAAGAGGGAGGTTTGATGTTCTGTAAGAAGCAGTTTCAGCATCACTAGGCACTTTGCCAGGCTTGTAGATTCAAAGGAAAAATGTGACTGGCCAGGAACAGAAGTGGCATTTGGTCATGGCTGATAAGTGTGTGCCTTATGGCACCTGTCCTGTGAAAAGGGTCTTTCAGCTTTCAGAACACGCTGTGGCTGAGGAACCACCCACAGCAGGGGGTCATGGGACAGGACATCTTTCTGTATACCATGGAAGTGAAGAGCAAAGAAAATCTGTAACTGCAGGTACCTATAAAATGTATTTTAGTCAGAACTAGGTGTTCTTTTGATAGGCCAAGGAAGCCTTGACAAGTTAGTTATATTAAGCCTACAAACCCTTAGAACAGGTTAGTTATAGCAATACAGTAACTGCAGTTTCCCTTTTTAACTTATATTTCTTCCTTCCTTTCCTTTAACTTCTCATCTTCAAGTCCCTCTTTTCCCCCATTACATAGAATTATCTTTGGTAAAATGTTTAAGTTAATTATGTATCAAAAAGTTCAGATTGTTGGACTCTTTTCTCAGCTAGTTGGATTAGATTCTAAATGCCTCTCACACAGTGCTTGACCTCTCATTCTCAAGAAAATCCTTCCAGTTTTAGTGAAGGAGAACCATTGTGCACAAAGCAGATGACTAGCACCGAGAATACTTGATTGTTTTCCAGCTTCTGCCATGTTCTTCTTGGGTGTTTTCCAGGAATTCAGTTTACTTTGCTGTGCTCAGATCCCCACGTATGAAATGGAAATAATATTATCTAACAGCATGATATTGGAACCAGATATTATCATAATTGCTAAACCAAAGGAAACACTCACCACTTGGTTTTGTGGTTTTAATGCCCTAAAAATAAACAAGGACTATATACCTCTTCCATTAGAAAATAAAACAATAAATGCACTTCATTCACAGCATCATTTTCCCACTTGGGAGTAAAAACTACATTTAAAAATTCAGAGGAGTGAGAGATTTATCACAATGTAAGAAACCCACACAGAAATGGTTTGATCACAGCAATCTCAGCACTGTGAGCAATCTTTACCCAGACAAATGAAGCCCATATGCAATCACCATGCTTTGTTAGCAAATAGAGGCTCAAGGAATCTGATTCCATGAGGCATTCTAGAGAAAGAAAGCATCAAGACAGCAGATAAGAAAAAATTATCATTTCCCAGTGATACAAACCAAAGTCACCAATGCAGACATTAAGTGATAGAGGCAATTAAAAAAAAAATACAGTGTTTCCTGAAGAATTTGAGCCTCCTTAGTGACAGAAAAAAGATGGATACCATATAGAGTTATACAGAACACATATACTACTGCTTGCTGTCCTCTTGTCCCAGAACAGCGAAAAGATTCATGTTAGGAACAGCATTCACTAAATATTTAGCTTTTTTTAGAATGGACTTTCATTTCACTGATGATCAGCAATTTCCTTTATATGGGATAAATTTTCTGTCACTTTAGCTAATACTTCACATAGTCAGAGAAGAGCTATAAGTTTCACCTAGAATTAATAGAAAAAAATAGCAGTATGAGGGGGGAAAAAAGTTTCCATGAGTGCATAATGTGCAGCTTCCTGTAATAGACTACTTTTTCAAATCCAGCAGAAGGTAGTGGATCTCTTCAGCATTCACTGGGCTGCTAGACATGTAAAGATGAAGCATGAAGAAGCACAAAGCTAATCACTGTATTTCTACAGACATACAGGAATGACACATTTCCTATAAACAACTGGACACAGACAAATCTTTTATTGCCTGGGACAGCCAGACTGCTCCCTCTGAATTTTCCTTTACTGTGTGTGCAATCCACACACTCCAGGCCTTCTAGGGCGCCTGCGGGACTGGACTGCTGTGATTCCACGGGACCCATCGTCTCCTGGCAGAGATATAACTCAGCAAAAATGGGCTGTGAAGACGATTTGGCTCAGAACTGCTCATAGCCCGACACAGAGCTTCCAAGCTCCCCCTGCTCCATTAACAGGTTAGAGTGCATGAGGGATGCACACAGAAAACGGGATGACGCATTTCAAATAAAAAAGAGGGTGAAGCATGCAGGTCATCTGTCCAGGGCTGCGTTTGCCTGCCCTGCAGACACAGGGAGCCCCTCGGCGCACTGTTAGCACTCCAAATGCAGGAGCTTTTCCAGCGCCGGAGATTCCAGCGGGACAGCAGCGGGACAGCGCTGCCCCCCAGCGCTCAGCCCCGGCCAGAGACGACTCCCAGACCGTGCACGTCTTTCCTGGGAGCAGAACTTCAAGAAAGGACATAGAGAGAGCAATGTGCTCACAGATCTAGATATATTCTATTAATACGTCTATAAAGGTGTATCGCAGAATTATATGCATTCTATGAATATATCCATAGCAGTATGTATTTTTATTACACATACACTCTCCTGTACAAGTAAATATTTACACTTGTTCTACACAAAAGCACCTTTACATACACACACAAAATGCATTTGTACTTTTTTTTGGTTGTCGGTATCAGCACATGGGACAAACAACACAGCAATTAATGCATGAGGCTAGTGCTAGGTGTGATGAAGAAACACTGATAATTCAAAGAATTCTCATATCCATGACAAATTAAGGTTCTGACATGATAAAGACGGTGCTTTATGTCCCCATTTCAATTTTCACATTTTCATTTTTTTTATGCCCCTATTTCATTGTTGAATTTCATATCAACAAGGAACATCTTGCTCTGTAAATACATCCTCTCTTCCTCTTCCCTCCCTCTTCTGTTACTCTTCGCCTAAGATTTTAAGGCTATTTTTACTCCCAACTTTCCATAGATATAGATTGGCCTTTTATACACAGCAAGAAAGTCATAATTAAAGCTTGACACTCCCTTTAGCTACGGGTTTTTGTTCCTGAGTCACATTTTCCTCCATAAAACTCTTGTGAGAATTTTAAAGCACTCCTAAAACACTTCCCAAAAAACAATTGTAAGAATTCTGCTGGGAACAGCAAAAGCACGCTGGAAATGCCTCCTGCCTTCTGGGTCCATAGGCACTGTCCATAAAAAATCCCATTAAGGATCATAACTGGATGTGACACTGCTGCCTTGGGGTGAGAATACGGGCACTGGTGTCACTTGTAGATTAACAACAGTTTAACACTGTATTTCATATTAACCCTAACAATATTTACAGAGATTGCCATCTTGTTCAGGTCATGGAGGAAAATGTTTTGCCTTCTGCTCTTCCCCAGGTCAATTCCACCCCTCTGTGCAGAATCCTACAGTGGCAAGAAACTACAACAGTTTTCCAAAGGTATTACCTGAAGTTAGGTCTTACTTTTGTTATTTTGAATATAATAATTTTATGTTCTCCCCAGACAGGATTAACCAGAAATTTGCTGTGTCTTGGCTGGGCTCCAGTGCCTCTGACACAAAACTGCATCCCCAGAACTCTGCAAAGGACATAGTCTGCCAGGATTTTCCCTGAGCCTTCAGAAAGATCTCACACCAGATCTTAAGGATGACTCAGCAAACATCACTCCTACATCCCCTCATAGAAATGAAACTAATCCAGAGGCCTAAATACAAAGACTAAATCCTCAGAAACCATGAAGTAATACAGCATCATGGAAAACACTTGGAAAGTAGAAGAGCTGGGAGAGAAGGAGCAGTGCAAGGAGTTAGCCAAGTCACAGTGTGGAAAAGATAAGCTGCTTCAGGAGGAAGACAGTGTTTTCTGTGAGCAGGCAGAGCAAAATGTGCTTTCCCTCTGATTTAATTAGGACAGAGAGCAACTTCAGGGATCCCTCAGACTTCCTTCTTTAATTAGGAGATTAAATGACAAAGCATATGGACAACTGCTTTGACATCCTATAGTAATTTGGAGGTTCCTACATCATGAACTGCATTAAAACAAGGACATGTAACACTTACGGTGTGTGACACATTTTAAAATAAACGCATTGGGGTTAGACCACTGTTACTCTCTATGCACTTCCTAATGTACTTATTAATTTTTACTGTATTCCGATATCTGAACCAGAACACCTGATGCTTTACATTTATCCAAATAAGTAAAAAAATGTCCTGGTTTATGTATTGCCCAAATACAGTGAAAGAACTTTCTGAGTCAGGCTAAATATGCTGGTATACATTGTATCCTCACAAGGAACATGAGTCAACAGAAAAACTAGCTTTATTGCTTTATTTTTAAAGTAAAATAATCTCCTAATATTTTCTTAGCTGTTTAGGCACATTGAGTTCTGTAATACAAAGCAAAAGCATTTTAAACTTTGAATGCTGCCTCTGTTACAGTAACAAACCAAAACCAACTTATCTCAAGTAGGATTTGGGATTTTGCTATTAAAGGGCTGGAGTCTAGTCACACTAGGAACATAATGGCCTGCCACGGTTCAGTAAGACAATACCCTAATCCCTTGGACTTTCTTCAGTTAATTTTGGAAATCACTCTGCCATTCATAATGCAGTAGTTTGCCTTCACATATCCATTTTCTGCTACAGCCAGCAATATTTAATACTTTTTGACACTCCATCACTCTAGCAGCTGTTTTATTTTGGTTTTGATACTACCTGAGGAAAATGCAACATTTTAAAGTAGAAAGAAAGAAGAAAAAAGAGAGGAAACAAGCGCTGAACAATGAGAGACTTTGCACTCCTGTGAAGGCAGCTCCACCAGCATGGAAATATATGGGCCAGCAGATGTGAAATCAAGGGAGGCTTTCCGGTGTTTGCTGAATCATTTCTTCCTTTGTTATCGCTACAGGGCTTCCTGTCAGCAAGTCAATAGTGCATTCAGAACACAGCTAAAAGGCCAGATCCTATTCACTGAGGAGCCCCAATTAGCCTTGTGATGTCAAGGGACCTTTTCACATCTAACACAGTAACATTGTATCAAAATAAAGGTTATCTACTTCCAAAGTTGGAGGAGGGAAAGCAAACTGGAGCACACCCATGCGCCACTATTGGGGTCTGTAAAAGATTTTACAGCATGCATGTCAAGATTTGTTCTGTTCTCTCATTTTTCTCCACCAGATAACCATTATTCAGCAGGATTGTCTTGGTTTTATTTTAAAGGAACAGAACACAAGTTACACGCAAGTCCTTTAAGAGAATGAATATACAAGTTTTACTGAGAATAAGATGGACTGAATTTAAGAATAACAACCACCCTGTCTTTGGGGTCATTGGATGAGGATCTCTAGATAACCAAGGATGAAAATCCATTCTGACCTGTGCTCTGTAAACTGCCTTAATTGACCCTCAGTAGCACAGGCAGAAAAAGAGATGGGGAGGTGCTTTTGTTTAAGGGTTATAGAAAAATTTAGGCAGGCATTTCATAGAGTTTTCACTGACACCTGGACTTTGGCAAAAACACTCAGCTATTGAGGGCTAACTAACTCAAGCAGTCACCTCTGCATCTCACCTGAGCACTGATGACTAGCCCAGGGTAGCCTGAAGATTATGACACCAGAGGTCTGACACCTGCACCCAACACTGTCCTGGGGGCAGCCCAACACCCATAAGAGAGAGCTACACACCAAAGAAAAAGTGCAGATTTGTAACTAAATGTTCTACTACTCTTAGAATGACTCTTTGTGACAGCTTACTGTCCATGAGAAAAAGAAAACAGTTCTCAAGATGACAAACCTGTCTATAAAAATCTGCAGTGAAAAGGGTGTAACACTGGTTTTGCAAATCCCTGTATACAAAGCTCAAACTCTACAAGGATTATGTCCATGTAATTCATAGTATAGTTGCAGCTCTGTCCAAAAGGAGGTAATTGAAACAAGGACTATATAGCTTCTTTTTTTTATTATTAAGATTACATTTGATAACTGAACTATAACTGTATTTTAACAGATATCAAGTTTTGTTTGAATTAAACTAGATTCTCTAAACTTCTGCTATGTTGTAATGAATTAGATACCTCCATAGAAATATTAATAATTTTCTGTCTCATCAAACTTTCACTATTTTCATGGAGATTTCATAGAAAAAGACCAAACAACTCAAGACTCCAGGAAGTATGATCTCACAGGTAATAGACTTCAATAATATTCAGTTAGGTTAAAAACAATGCCATCTTTGAAAATAATTCAATAATTCCATGTGAAATGCTCTATTTTACATCAGGGAGAAATAGCTTTTCTCAGGTAATTTTTACTCCTCTTAACTTACAGGTTACTATAAATATCAGGGCCTAAAATTTCATTACATACAACTCTCGACAGTCCCATCTTGGCTTTTAGAGAACGTGACAAGTACACAGAGCACACAGCCTGTGCAATGCAAGCTACTAAAAAACCCTGAGCCTTACAAAAAAAGCCTCCTCTACTATATCAAGTCCCTATAGGAATCTAAATTGAAAGTACTAATCAGAATTTTTTTACTCATCACACAAGACACATACTGATTAAACTACACAAGAGCTTACTACGTAGCACAAGTTGTTTTTTTTTTTCTTTTTCTACCTTGAATACAAATTCTTTCCCTAGACAATCTCAACACTTCCATTTCCTTGTTCATTTTTCTAACATGCTCAAATTTTGTAAGCCACTTCATTCGTTTTTGTGAGGCTTTGAGACATAGCATCCATCTTGATCAGTGACAAGCAAGAAGCCTACATGGCAGCACAGCATGGAACACTACCAATAACACATTAGCTGCAAGCATTACCATCTTTTCTTTCTGTACAGGACTTGCAGGCTAACATATTCTTCAATATAGCCACAGCATGTTTTCCTCTGTCCATGCACTAATTACACATTTCAAGTGGAAGTAGACAAGCTATATGTTTCATTAACAGGAGCATGCATATCAAAAACAGCTGCAAAACTTCAGAATCAGGATTTTGATTTTTAGGGAAAGAGAAAGGATAGAAACAAACAAATCAGCCCACCACCTCACTACAACAAACAAACCCCTCTAACCTCCTTGCATGAGGTAATAAAAACCATTTTTAATAGCTTATCCTTTGAAATAAGTACACCAC
>VZUA01013770.1:21116-31354 GCA_013401035.1 Horornis vulcanius
CTTGAATTTTCCTTGAAATACTTAGGTATATTTTGGAAAGTTTTAGTTTTTTAGTGCTGGGATTGAATTCTTCAAGGCAATTTCAGTACATATATGTTTTTTATAGACATATCTACAAATATATATATATATTTTTTTTCCTGATTTCAGCTTCCCTTAAAAAATANCATTTCTTATGTCTTCTATGGTACTTCCAAGCTAAAATCATATGGCTTTTCTATTCTTATAGTTCTGCTGTTACATTAACATGATGCAAGCATGGTATAATTGCTACTGTAAAGCCATTGTCTGACCTTTATTTTAAAAGAATTGTCTTGTTAGGAGCAGAACTAAATGTAACTATGCAGCTGTAGGAAACAATGGGTGTTCTACCTTGTAATTGTACACTACAATCAATAAATAGGATGCCACAAAGTTCAAGCTTCAGGATTAGAACCTCCCACAGAATAAGAAAACATTAGTAAATGCTTTCTGGCTAAGCTTATTAGAAATGCCACAGTTGGTGTGACTTGTACTGCCAGCAGACTTTAGTATCAGGTTATCCAATCCTCCTATGGGCAAGTCTGAGAAATGTTACTTGAAGGTAATTTCCGAGACTTTGTTCTCCTTTCCTGATTAAAGCAGTTTGCTTTGAAATCAACAGAGATTTATAGAGTGTGCCTCTGAGAGAAATAGCTGACTTGTAAATTAAAGCTCCAATTGCTTTTTTCAGTAAAGTTGTTTTGAGGTTGTTTCTGTGGTGTTGTGCTGAGAGAGTCTGACACCATCATGCTTGGATAAGTGCAAGAGTCAGTCAAGCTGCACCGGAAGGAATGGCATAGTAAACTAACTGGAGTTCCAAATTATCAGGCTATCACGAGTAACATTTGGTTACAAATTATTCAAAAGTTCTCTTTCAACCTCTGAAATTTTTAAAACTCAAAAAGGAGCTCCTTATGTGAGGATGCATCTGTAACAAACTTAGGAAAAGTTCAAGGGAAAATTTATTTCTATACTTTTTTTGTTACAGTTTACACTTTTAAAATGGTTATAGAGGTCAAGAAGACTGAAAATGCAAATGAAAGAGAAACATGAGGTAGGGTTGGGGAAGAAGGACAAAGGGGAGAAATGAGTAAAAAATGTAATGTAATCCTTGAAAATATACTGAGACATGAAATAGGAAATGGGCAGGGTGCATGGAGGATGACTTGTAGCTGTGCATTCAAAAAAATGGTGTAGTTAGTACACGGAAAACTGAGTGACATCCTTGTACCTGAAGCTACAAGTTACTAATAACAGATCAATTTTCCTCTGTTCTCTGCCAGCTGGAACGCCAGTTCTCCCTCCAGACACTAGCATGTAGTTTTCTCTGCTAAGAGGAAACAGGGAACTGCTTTCTTGGATGACAGCTTTCTTAAGGGCATTTGCTGGTATGACACTTGTTTGATCTATTGAGTCTCTATTTGGACTTGTCTGAAGTAGGAAAAAAATCAAGCATACCTATTTTACCTTCTCTTATGGGGAGAAAAAAACAAACAAAAAACAACAACAAAAACCCCAACAAACAAACAAAAAAAACAAACCAGGAGATTAAAGGTGTAGCCAGTCCTGTTTTCTCTCAGAATTGCAAACCTAGGTGTTTGCATCCACACAGGAAGTGTGCCCCATCATTGCGAATCCCACCTATAATTCATTGACGTGTTGGAAAGCCAGTGGGATTTCATCTACAGAACAAACGTTTTTGGCATGAATTTGATCAGTTGTGCAGAGCACTGGAACTACAGAAAGCTTGTGCTGTGCAGGAAGCTGACGCTTACTCTGCTGTGCAGCACAATGAGAAATCTCCCAACTTTGGCATGTCAGGAGTGATACCAAGTCACTGAACTAGAGAGCCAGCCTTGTGGGGCAAGGCCACCTTGCCCCAAAATAAGGTAGTATTTCTGCACTAACACGGTTTTGATGTTACATCATCTGTATGTTTTCTTAGTTAGACCATGTAAATATGATCTGAGCTGTTTCACAGTATTCATTCTGTAGCCTATTTCTCATTCTTGGATGACAGCTGGCTCCTTTTGAGATCAGGGATGTACTGTGCTGCTCTTCTCCTTTCTACTGCTGGAATTAAAAAGGGCTGTTAAAAGGCTTTGCTACCTCAGCATTTTAAGTGGTAAAAATACTTGTCTAAATGTTTATTACAGCCCTACAGAAAGCAGGCTGAAAACGTGGGGGGGAGGAAACCACTTAGGTTCAAAGTCAGACTCTGCTTTTGAGGTCAAGGCTTTTTGCAGGTATCTCTAAGTATAAATCCTACCCCTCCTTCTTTGATTTCTCCTTTATTGGAATAACTTTTATGCTTCTGGAAAAAAAAATTTCCAGAAAAGCAACTGAGTTTGTAATCATTTTGAAGCCAATTTCAAAACTTTTTACAAAATTTCTGCAGTGTGGTATTCCATCCATTTTACTAGGGAAAACTAGGCTTGCTTCAATTTCACCTAAAAGGGAAGTTACCAGATCCTGGAGGGCTGTTTGTACCTGCAGTACTTCAGTAAGCTTTCCAGAGGAGTACAAGAGAAATAGTTACAGCAGTTACTCTTGTAGTAAAATGAGTACCCTGTAAAGCCTTCACAATAATTGGAACAGAGTTGTCTCTTCATATTTTATTTACTGTTAATTCCAACAGGAAAAAAAAAAATCAAACAAACCCAAATAAAGAACTAAACCCCCAAACAAAACCAAACCCAAAAGAAGAAGAGAGGCCTTGTCCCTCCTGGTAAGCATAGTGTGCTTCTCCTGAATCATCTGTGAAGAGGGACTGCCTGAAGGTTGCACTGAACTCTGCAGCTCATAGAGTATCAGTGAGTGCCACTCAGATTGGAAGGGGCCCGGAGCTTGTCTAGTCCAGTCTGTGGCTCAAAGCAGGGTCAGGCTATGAGCTCTGAGTAGCTTAGTAAGATTTTTATCCCATGGAAGTTCATAAAGGGCTAGAGGCTGCACAGCCTGTCTGGAAAACCTACTCCACTGCTTGGCCATCTTCACAACTGAAAAGGCTTTTCTTGGGTTTTGCCAGAACCTCCCCTCTTTTAAGTGAAGGCTACTACCTCTTGACCTCCTGCCGTGTAGGAGGTCTGCAAAGAACTTTATTCAGTTGTTTAAAAACAATCTAATGTCACTGAGCCTTATTCAGTCATTTTATTTTGCAGGCATTGGGTGTCCTTCCTACCCCACGGCAGTCCTTTTTTTTCAGTCTGAACACAGTCCTCTCATCCTAACATCCTAAAACATCCTCTCATCCTAACAGGGTATGTGCTCTTGTTTCCTGACCCTCTTGGTGGCCTGATACTGCAACAAGGCTGGTTGCTAGAGGTGGGCTTTTTCTTTAAGTAAGCCTGTTGGGGGTAAGATAGGAGGAACTTCCAATTCCTTTTATAGAAATACTTAGTAATCTCTCTCATTTCTTTAAGAATGAACTGTACTATTCCAGTCTCCCTCCAATGTTGGGCTTATCTTATGTTACCTTGTTTGTTGAATAAAGCCCAATTTCAGTTTGAAGTCCCTGACTCTGACTTGAAGTGGGATTTTCACTGTCCCTGAAGAGCCTTTGTGGCTCTAGTCTGAGGGGCAGTTGTGAGACTGTCAAGGCACAGCCTATCCAGAGCCTGACCTAGAGCTGTGACTGGAAAATAATGAAATGAAATTCAGATGGGAGCTGTCATATCTCTACTGTGTCAGTAGAGTAGAAAGGACATAACCAAGCAGCTAAAGACAAACCAAAGTTTTCATCTTCAGTGCTTCTGAGATCATTGAGGCTCTTCTTGGCAAAGGTGAGTTGTGGTGGTTTTGTGTTTGAGGAACAAAAATCTATGCCCTGGAAGTAAGTCCTCCTGTTTGACAGAGCTGCTCCTGCTGGGATTTCTCAGCTAAGCAAGATGTTTGTGCTTCAGGGAGAGGCAGGTGCTCTGCAGGTCTGGCATGGTGGCGGGGGCATGGGCAAGCGCACCCTATCCGAAACTTAACCCGGCAATACGCCCTGGGTAGTCAAACAGAAATGCCTTAACGCCTGGTGATGGGTTTGGAGACTTTGGTGTGGAATTGTTGAGCTATAACATTCTTGTAGTAAGTGCACTGGGGCTTGTGACTGATTTACATTACAGTTATCTGTGTTTTCTCCTTTCCTCTTAATAAATAGTACTGATTGCTTGTGGGCTTATCGAATTTTGATTGGTTTTTTTTCTTCCCTCCTACGGCTCGCTGATTCTTCTTCCCGCTCCTGTTTCTCAAGCCTGCACGCCGCTCCCAGTTTCGCTGGAGGGGCCTTGCTGCGGGGAGAGGGAGGCTCAGCAGGCCGGGCTTAAGGAGGCGAACGGTTCGGGAATCCGGAAACGGTGAAAACGGTGTCCCAAGAACTCCTGGACCTGCCTCCCCCCCGCCCCCGGTGACGAAACGCAGCGGCGTCGTTGCCGTAACCCTTTCCTTCCCGCTCCAGGAGGAGGAGGAAAGGGAGGAGAGCGGGCGGGGCGGCCGCGGCGCCATCCCGGCAGCGCCCGTGCGGCGCGGGCGGCGGTGTGGGCCCTGCCCGGGANCGCCGGCGCTGCCGGGCGGGAAGCGGGGCGAGGAGGAGACAGAAACGAGCGGGGCCCGCGTCCCCCCGCGCCCGCCCCCTGCGCCACCCGCCATGGAGAGGAGGCCGGGCGGCCCCTGAGCGAGCAGCGCACGCACGCACGGACCGAGACTTGCCCCCGCCCGGCCCGGCCCGGCCTGGCCCGGCCGCCATCAGCGGAGAGAAGCCGCCCGGCTCCCGCCTCCGCCGCGACATGGAGGCTGTGAAAGCCTTTAATAGCGAGGTGTGTAGTAACCCCCTGCCGGCGGCCTCCCCTCCTCGGGGCCGGGGAGCGGGCGGAGCCCCGGGGCCCGGCGCCTTCCCTGCCCCCTCCTCGTAGCGGGGAGGCTGCGGGAACTGGGGGAGCTCCGGGGGGCCCAGGGGTGCGGGAGCGCTCCCGCAGGCCGGCCCGAGGCTTCCCCCCCACCGCGTCCGGCGGGAAAGGGCCGTAGTCGCCGTCCCCGGGAAGCGGGAGGGTGGAGAGGGTAATGGAGACGACCCCTCCCCCCCAGCTTCTTCCGCCGTGAGGCTGGGGGCGGCTGAAGGGGAAGAATAGATCTGGCGGCGGGCTGGAGGAAGAGGAGGATGCGTGAGGAGGCCGAGGAAGAGGAGGAGAAGGAGGTCTCTTCCCTGCGCCTGGCCTGCGGTGGGGCGGGTGATGCCCGGCCAACTTCACGCAGCGGCCGAGAAGGCTGCGCTGGGCGGCGGGCGGGGGGGTCCAGGCTCACCGGGCACGGGGCCTGTGCCCTTCCACGCCTTCCCTCGTCTCTCCTGGCACCCTCTTCCTCCTCGCTAATTACATGTGTATCCGAACCCCGCCAGCGCACACTTTTAACACCTCGTGCAGCTAAGCTTTAAATCTGGGGAAAGGAATACAAAGGCACTGGAGGTTTGTCTCCGTGTTTAAGAGTAGTATATTCGCAGTGGTCAGGATGGAAGCAGACGTTCCCTACATGCTGCACAGAGCTCAGATCCTGCACTGAAGCACTGTGCAGAGAGCGGGCTACGGCACCCAAGAACACATACATGCATACATATAGGCTGAGGTGTTAGTACTGCACCTGGCTTCTCTTTTGTGCTGAGAGCTAATGTTTATTTTATTGCAAGATGGTTCTTGTGGCAACTCTGCTTTGTTGCTCTCATTGTGAGAGTATCATTTGTATTTTGAAGTTGATGTACGAGCAAGAAAAACAAATACATATTTTTCTTAGAAGTCCTACATTTTACAAAGTAGTTTTTACATATATTGACCTTAGAAAGTATCAGCTCTCGTTACAATGTATACTTCTGCAGACTGCTCACTTACTGAAGCTCCCAGTTGCCCTCTCGCTAGCCCCAGCAGGGATGTGGTACAGTTTTAATGGTTTTAAGTAATGCCGTTTCATTTTACCTGTGGTGGAGCCGTGTGGCAGCCATGCTGTTGTTTCTACAAGCACAGTAAGATAGATTTTAAAAATGAGCAGGTAATCTCCAGTAACTCAGAAGCAGTTGTACAGCTTTAACTGATGTGCCATTCTAGGTGTTGCACTTTATGCAATTTGAATTCTTAAGCAGAAAAAATAGAAGAAAAACAACACTATAAACTTTTATTCCTATTTTATTATTTGATTGGCATATGTGCTATATTGTTATGTAGGGAAAAGGAAAAATCTGGTCACAAGAACAGAAGAACGTAAGTTGTTCAGAACATTTTCCTTCTATATACCTATCAGAAGGAGCAGAAGTTGTCCCCTTCATGTTGAAAAACAGCTTCTGACTGACTTGCTGAGCACTCGGGTGTAAGTACTGTAAAAATAAGTCTGAGACTTAAGGTGGCAGCCGTGCTGAAGAGGAGGACTTTAGATTATACCTTAAATTTTCTAAATGCTTTAAAAATGGTAGACAGTAGGTTGTTGGAAAAGAAAATACAGAAGATCTGATGGTGTCATTTTAACCAACTTAGGTGCTATGGCGTAAATAAAGCCAGCATCTCTGATTTAACCTCTGTCTGCATTTGAATGCTGGGCTACAATGATGGGAAGGTTTTAAAGATGCCACGACTAAACAAACCGTGATCCTGGAAGTAAATGGTACCAGATTTGTTACACTTAAAGAGTCTCAAGTGTCATTGCTAGCCACTTTTAACAGATCTATACCCAGTGCTGAACCAAACTTTAACTTTCCTTCATTTTCTCTGGTTTAATGTACCTATACACACTCTGCAGTTTAGAACTGTGAAATTATTACTAAATATTTGAATTAGCTAAAGTGTATGAGTCTATATATTGCTGTTCCTAAATGATTTTGATTAATTTTCAAGATATTGGTGCTTCACTTGTAAAATCCTATTCTTTGTTTATATTATGTTTTAAGGTCAGGTTAAGCTCCAGAATTGACGTCTGAGTCCTGTTTTAGAGGTTTTTTGGCTTAAAATAGATGTAAATTAAATTTAGCTGCAGATGGGACAGAATAAATTGTATAAAAACTTTTACCATACTTTCTCTGATGCAGTTTGCATTCAGTTAATAATTTTATAACAGTTTATGTAACTTATTGGTGAAAATCAGTTGATGCTTTAGAAGGAACATTCCAAGACATATAAACAGTCTAGTCTGCAGGTTGGGTACTTCTGGGGTTGATTTTGGTAGAGGAAGGAGTTGTGTTTGGATTCTGCAGTGAAGCTAAAATAAAGGCAGCTATCCATCTAGGGAGTATAGCTAACTCCAGAATTGTGTGTGAGCTGAGCAATATCTTTTATTGTAACTATCCTATATGGCAGTCAGGATTGATTATCTTAAAATAGCCTTGTCGTTAATTTGATTAGAAAGAAGACTTTCAAGTTTATTTGAACAGTAACTACTGGAAATAATGGCGGCTATTGCAGAAAGCTGTTCAATGTCTAGTGATGATATGTAGCGCTGTCTGTGCTGTACCTAGTTAGATATATAAAATTAGCCCTAACATTTCAAGTCTCAGGAAAGGTAAATTTAAAGCTGAGAAATAATCAAGTTCCTAAATAAAACATGCTCTGTATTGTTTTCATGTAATGGTTGACATTTTCCTGTTTGATTAAAACTTCTTGGCACCTAAAAATTGGAATAATATACAACTGACTTAGTATAGTGTTGAGGTAATTGGCAATGTTTTGTACCACAGAGTTTATAATTTGCTACAGTTGGCACCATGAAGGCTTACCACTGCAGAGCCATTTTCTTCCAGGTCTTAGTTCAGGCCCTGAGTTTTTTCAGAAAAGCACAAAATCAGATTTAAGAACAGGTCTTGACAGAAGAAGAAAATTACTCAAGTGTTTCAAATTCTCTATATGTTCTTTAGAATGTATTTTGTTAAAGAAGAATTGAAATGGACTAGAGGCAAGCATGTGTATCCTCACAGTTCCAGAGCTCAGATGACAATGATTTAATTGCAGATGTATATAATTAAAATTCAGTATTTGTTATGTAGTTGGCTCAGTGTTAAAGTCCTGCTGTCATCATCAACTCTAGCTGGCCATTTTCACATTGCTTTCAGGTACTGTACTTGAAGTTGCTTTTGAGTGCTATACTCCACAGAGTTTTCATGCAATACCCGTCCTTTTTGCAGTGGCAAGCCAAATTATTTTTCACTTTATAATGTGAAGACTCTATGGAAAAAGAAGACCAATGGATGTTTTAATNAGGATTGTAATTTATTTTAAGGGGAACAGAGATCATAAATTTATTTTAATACAGCAGAAACAGAATATTTGAAATTATGATTTGTTTAGACATATTAACTGCATCGTTAAGAATTAAATAATTGGAATCTTGAAAAGAGAGCAAGTTCAACTTATATATTTATTTCTTTAAAATTGCAACAATAATTCACTGTTCTGGTTCAATTAAACGTAGTATTTCTAATAATTTAAAGTTTATCAATATCTTTATTCACATACAGGCACACATCTCTTAATGTATGAGCTTCATCAAGTCTTGCTGCTCATGATGTTTACTGATATTTTTGGTTTTGCATTCTCCTTACAAACAAAGCAAAAATATTTCCTGCATAAGCTATGCATGCTTTGGTCAAATTGAATATTGTTTTTGTTTTGAGTTGCTGAGACTGGTACTTGCATCTTTGATTTACAGCCATTTAGAAGCTTAGTAATGGTAAAACCTACCCAGGCAGGTTAGATAGCATACCTTGATTTGGAATTTACATTGTTGAATCTAATGCATGATAGTTGCAGTGCCACAAATTTCAGCTGTATTTTTATTTGTCAGGCAATGCAGTATATTATGATGTTGGAGAAGCAATTGAGAAAAGGCTATTGTAGATTTAAAAAAAGGTAAAATAGAGTAAGGCAAAACTGGTCCCTTGAAACTCAGGAACAAGAAATTTCCTTTCAGAAATGCCTTGTTCTCTTGAGCATGTCTGGTATGAAAAGCTCCGTTTCTCTTGTCTGTACAGTTGGGTGCTGATACTTTCATGTATGAGGGAATTGAATAGAAAACTAAGTGTAATCATGGAGACTTAGACTATCCAACATTTCAAAGTGGGATGCACATGAAGTGCTGTGAGGTTAAGATAGTGATTCCTGTTTGTTTAAAGAGTGATGTCGGTTCCTGTGTCTTTCCTCTTCCAGGGTGTGAGAGTCATAATTAAAACTTCTGCAGCATTGCTATGTTGGTGTTCAGCTGTTATTGACAATGAAAATGGTTGTCTTTGCATAGTTCATCATAAAGTACACTGAGCTTTTGGTGTGCATAATGCTTTTGAGAGTCAAGTAAGATGATAAATAAAGTAGCCATTGCTGCTTTTGGATTCACTTGTCATTCTGAAATTGATCAGTGGTAGTAGGGACATAGCAGATGCTGATAATTTACTGGTAATGCTGTTGCATTATACTTCATTTGCACTTCATTTTAGATTGGCCACCTTTACCACAACAATTCTTTGGAAGGTATATTTTAAGGGTCAGTGAGGAGCAGTTCAGTGGTCTACAATTTCAGAAATGTGACCCTTGAAAATGACCCACATTTTAAATACTCAGCATTAGAATATGGGTGCATAAAACTACAGAAGACTAAACTAAATATTCTATTTCAGACTGCTTTATTTAAATGGAATATTCTAAGTCAATGAGGCAGGTTTTTCATGAAGGAATGCCAGTTGGCACTAAAAAAAGCTAAATGGTATTCCTCATGAAGATGCTAAATGGAGATTGATGCTGAATAGCTGGAGAAAGTGGGGGGAAAAAGGGATGCTTTAGAAAATGAGCAGCCAGGGCCTTGATTAGTGCAGGTAGATACTAGTTAAGGAGCAGTGAAAAGACACATAAGCTACTCCCAGTCAAGATATTTTTCGTGGATTCTGCTGCATGTTTCATGTTGGCCAAAGCACCTGAAGCATCTGCAGGATATTTTTTTCCTAGCTGCTGTGACAATGACAAAACCAATGTCTGTTTTCTCTGTCACTGTATTTTACTAGCCATAAAAAAGAGTATGACCTTCTTTCATATCCTCTGCTGTTTAAAAGACTGCAGCTGTGATAAGTTTAAAGCTTTCTTTTTTGTTTATCTGATACCCCATTTATGGTCTGATACTTGTATATTTTATTGTAGCAAATTGGGATGTAAGCTTCTGGTTTTCTTCTGTCTTTTGTCAGAAGAAAAAGTGATACATGCATCTGCATGAAGACATTCATA
>VZUA01013773.1:2370-13873 GCA_013401035.1 Horornis vulcanius
GATTAGGTAGAGGAGAGATCCTCTGGTGTGTATGTAGAGGTGTTCATACACCTCTGTCTTGCACCTGAAGAAGTGTCCATGAGACTACTGCCATCAAGTTGCTTAAGAAAATCTTTTCAAGTCAATCAGTGTGTGAAAATTAAACATTTGTCATTGGGGTAGCACTGTCTAGTGGTGAAAAAACTGCCTGCAGATTTAAGGCTTACCACAAGACAGGGTATGTTGGACTGAGGTGTAAGAACTGAGTGTTTCCTGAGTGTGAGGATCAGATAGCTTAAATCAGCTCATTGATTCACAGTGAAGGTCTACTGTATAAAATTTCTCTCAGTGATGGAATGATGACAAATTCTTTGAGTTATCACAGCACATGTTTCCAGGGTTCTGTCCCAGCAGGACTCCACTGTGTAGGATGTTAGCTTTGCATTTGCAGGTGTCCATATACTCATTAGAATCTTAAACTTGTCATCTTCTTTATTACTGGCTGAAAATACTTATTTAAAAACCCAGTTTTCTTGGGTCTGTGGCTTTCTAAGACAAGTCAATGTGCAGTGATAACCATAAACCAGCCATCTTGCAAATTCTTCTCAGAGAAGTTAATGGGATAACAATCACTGTTTGTATGGTTTTATTCATACCTCAGTGATACATACAATAGGGGGTGTTTAGACTGGAAAAAAAATGAGTCAGCATCTAAAGTCCTGTCTATGTCTTATGGAAAGAAAGGGGAAAAGAGCCCTTGAGTCAAAGCCTCTTTGTTTATGAGAAACAGTCAACTTCCATCATGGACACAAGTTGGCGCAGTATTTCTTACCATTCAATACTCTTAAAAGTTTAGAAGCAGTCAGGAGACCAGAACTGTTTAATTAGGCTTCTTGTATATATCTGGAGTTGAGGATACTTGAAAGTAAGAAGTTTGACACCTGAACTACTGACCAGTACCAGTATTGTGAAAAGTTACCCTTTTAACTGTTTTGCTGCTGATACCTTGGTGTTCCGGGTACAATAACCACGGCAGGATGTAAAGCATCCTGTAATACAGAAGGTCCTCACGATACTGAACAGTTATTGAAATTCTGTGTAGACAGATAAGAAGTAATGCTCAAGGAGTACATGGAGGGAACAACTCCCATCTTGCACACAAGGCATTGTTAGTCCTCCCATATTTCTGAGGAATGGGACATAGACAAGGCCAGGGTGGATGGAGCCCTGAGCAACTTGGTCTAGGGAAAGGTGTCCCTACCCACTGCAGGGGGGTTGGCACTAGATAATAAGTTCCCTTCCAACTCAAACCATCCAGAGATTCTATGATTTTGTTGTAGTCGCTTGTATTACTGTCAGCTCAATGCAGAGTAGAGTTCAGAACATACAGCCCTGGACCACTGCATAAATTCAGAGTATACCTATATCTGGCACATCATGTACTCTTACTACATTGCTTCTCATCCTGTACTTCTATTTTCCACTTAATCCTCCACCAAGCCTACCTCCAAAAGAGATGATAAAATGGAAGGGAAAATGGTCAGAAGTATGCAATGACTTTTGGATGAAAAATCAGCTCAACAGACTTCAACTCCTCAGGCTGGAAGGGAGAGAAACAGATCCCACATGTAATATTTGAAATGTCACAGGTAATGTGAGTGGTGTTAGATTGCTTAGGGACTCTTCTGATGCAGAAATAGGGAATATTCAATGAAATTGGCAAAGCTCAGTTCATTGAATACTTGAAACTTCTTGTTAAGCAGTAGAAAAGCCTATTACAGGATCTTAATTAGATATATGTTTTTATATATGTATCAAATTATGTTATATATGATTATGTTATGTTATATATTGTTATTTATGAACATACTATGTTTTGTGTATGTTCAAGGGGAAATTTGAAGGGACAAATTTGTGGAAGAGAATGATACCCTCTATTATCAGTTGTTCAGGAAGTTTTTCTGAGCTGAGTCACTGGAGAGTGCATGCATGTTATATACATGAAAAGATCCCTCCCCACTCATTCTTGTTGTACCTTTCCCCTAGCTGTGTGTCTTTTGTCACTGCCAATGAATGGAAAGTGCTGGGACTGGCCCTGGCTTCCCAGTGTGACTGTCCCTGTCTTCTGAGAGGCCTCTGCACCTCAGCCTTGTCTTATCAGGTGCTCTTTCCAAAAGCAGGTGATACTGTTAGAGAAGCCAGTTAAGAGGAATCACCAATAAATCTAACTGATGATTTGGCACATCTGCTACTGAGGCAGCAGATGTACATGGTATTTTGTGTTAGCTTCCTGCTGGGGAAGTAACAAGTGATGTAATCCACTGTGCTCTGTCCCTTCCAGTCCCTTCTTACCGAGACTGCAAGCTTCAAAGCAAATCGTTACAGCAGATGTACAGATCATAGGTTTGTTCTTTCAGTAATCCAGGCAATACCCACTGTTTTGCAAATAGGCAAGGTATGCAATTGTGCCCCTAGGGTAGACTGTTTCTGCTCTTTCTGCCAACCCCCCAATGTATATGAATGTGTGTGTGTGTATATACACACACACAATTTATGTACCAGAAGGCCACAGAACCACATCTTAAGTAAAAGTCTTAATTAAGAATGCCTCCTAAACTTCACATTTTGTCATCTGTCAAGAAAATACTTTAAAGTGTTTTAATTCAGGATGAATTCAGCCTGTTTGTCTTGCAGGCATAGCCAGGCTCACTAAGATGTAAAAGCTTCTGGTGAGGTTCTGAGTTAAATTTGTGCAACCTGTTGTACAGGGACATCCATCAGTGAAGATTGGTCCTCTCCTCAGTGCCTTTGGTATACTCAGTAGTGGATTTGGAATGTCAGACTATCCATTGCCTGTGTGGTGGGTATTTAGGCTCAAAGCTGAGCACACTGCTGCAAACACATTTCCCCAGAGGCTGCAGCAGTGGGTGGAGTCTACAGTCCCCTGGACTCAGCAACACAGGTGCAAACTAATCTTTTTTAACTTGGCATTAAAATGTGCCTCGGGATTCATCAGATGGTCAAGGAATTTGTCAGATTGTTTGTGTTTCCAGAGAAATATGTTTTATCTGTAAAGGAGATATTTCACAAATGCACCCTAAAGATTCTCACATTCCTAGTAGGGAATGAGATATTGGATACTTTAGTTCCATCATTGAGAGGACGCAGTGCTTCATGTAATGCGTGGGCTGCATGGATTCAAATTAAATAAATTGCTGTTGAAGTTAATTTGGTTTTCATGCCTAAGTGCCATAAATATATAGCTAGTTTTTAACTATTTTTCCCTCTAAAAATGCTGAACTAATTTTCCATTGCAATTTTGTGCAAGTAGAGAAACCTTGTGTCATAAAAACAAATGTTATTTTTATGAAATCCGAGTATGAAAATGGTCTCCTAATTAACAAAAACAAATTTTCCATTAGTATGCAGAAGTACCTAAATTCCATCACAGGTAAAACAAAGTAATGAACCATTTTCTTTAAGTTTATATTGCTTGTTGAATTGTCATTTTCAAACCCAGTAAATAATGGTTTTGTGCCCTCATGTGATCAGCAAGTGAAGTTATTGGTGTAGAAATTGCATTTTTGTGCTAATGATCTGTCACAAACTGTGCAAAAGCCTTGAAGGGCAAGTTTTTCATTGTCAGTAAAATGTCTCAGTAAGAGGCACCAGAGAGCAAAGAGAAGGTTAAAGGATCACTGAGCTAATTCTGCTAGGGTGGCACCACCCTTCAAGAAGAGAGGTATATGGTGAGAATTACCTTCTAGTCAACCTGCCAGAGGTTTCTCTCCCATCCTTGCTTCCCAGCTTTCTAGGCAGTTTAAATATGTACACATTGCTTCCTTCTTCCAATTTTCTCCCCAGTTTTCCTGCTCCAAATAAAACATTAAAACCCTACCAAATACCTAAATTTTTAACGAGAAAGTTGCTTTCAAGTTCTCTCACAGTTATCTCCATATCTTTGTTTTCTGCATAACACAATGGGAGTCTTTTGTAACCCAGGGGAGATTTCTTTACTGCCCTTCCCATCCTCTCTAGCAGTCAGGAAAAGAAAAATCAAGCTTCTAAACGTTTTTCCTTTACCCTGCTACCATGTGGCTGCAGCTTTTTTTAGCCTCAGCCATCATGTCACCTCGGCCTTTTCATGCACTGTGTTTAGGTTGGGTCAGCGCTCTTTTACCTTTTCTTACAGAAAATGTGCCCCACCACTCTGTTTAAAATGCTGGATTCTGTAAAAAGTACTCCCCAGATTCTGATGTACAAACCTAGAGTCCTTTGAAGCTCAGAGGAAACAGTATGTTTCTGCAGGAATGTCACAGCTAACTTTCTGGATGCTTCTAGGTCTCTGTGTTAGCGCTTCTCACTGAGAAGAGAAAGAAAGTGCTTTCCTGGGAATCCTTTTTTTGCAGCTGGATCCTTTTCCTGCGGCTTGCAAGGCCAACATCTGCAGTCTGGAAATAGCCATGTGGTAGCAAGTGCTGTGGCTGCTGCCTTTGCAGCTGCTCTGTATAAAATAGCCATAATGATTCTCTTTTCCTTACAGCTAATGTGGCATAATACTTAGAAGCTATGATTTCTGTCTTCCTCTGGCATATCATAAACTTCCAGATTTTAAGCTGGTTTTCTTTGGAAAGATAAGTATAGGCTAGTCAGCTTCATATAGCTAGGCAAAAGATAGTGCTAAATATATATTTGATAGACAAAAAGGAGAACCAGTAATTTGGTTTATATCTTGATGAAAGAGGACGTCTACGTGCACTTAAACTGGTGAGATTGGGGTGAGGTTTCTGTAACCTCCATGGTAAAGCACCAAAACTCAGCATGAAGGTATTAATTCTAAGGGACAGACAGGTTGCTAAGGAGCACTGCAAGCAGAGCAGATGCCTGTCTCGTCTTCGTGCCATCCAGTGGAAAACCAGGTGTTTGAAATTGACCCATCCAGAGTCATATTTAATTACATCCTTCTACAGTAATTTCTATGTAAGTTTGATGTTATCTGCTTGACCTTTTCCTTGAGATAGGAACATATGAAGAGGGAGAAGAAAAGGTTTCTATTAACTTTTTCTCCCCAGTATCTCAAAAGGTATTTTGAAAATAGCATTAATGTCAGGTGACTTTATGTGCCTTTAACCTCTGAGAGAGACTGCAGGATGATAGTTCCTTTATTCATGAGACTTGTTTTTGCTCTACAGACAGTTTTTTTTCTGGGACTGGTAGTCCCCAGTGGCCTTAAGCAGCCTCACCTGGAGTGGCCCATAACCTCAGTTTCAGTTCATCTCCAGCTCTTCTGCTGGAGCTGCTCTACAAGAGTCTGTGGCACTCCTGCCCTGGTCACGGACAGTGCCGCTCCTGATCTGTGCCCTGATGTGCTATCCTAGCCTTGACCTGTCCCCAGGGAGGTGCCTGAAGCCCAGAGCCTGCCCTGCTCCCTGGCTGGGGCCATGAGGTGGCCCTGGAGCTCTGGTCTCGAGGCAGCAGCCAGTCCTCAATGTGCTCCAAAACACTTTGTGGGTAAAGAAACAAAATGTTTTGAGCTGATCAGCACTCTGATAATGGGAGATTTGTTGGTAGCAAATCACAACCCACTTCCTCTTGTACAGGTCAAGCTGTTGCGTCATTGATATTGATGTGTGCATGGTGAATAATGAGCAGTAAAATTAAAAAAAAAGAAGCTTTACAGAATACAATTTAATTACATAGCTCAGATTCACTGTGTTTGCTTACGTATGTAAGATCAGAAAATCTGGAGAGAAGATCATCAGGCTCTGACAAGTAATCATAGCAATTTGGGGCTTAGACTTTTTCAGATTGTAGCTTCGATAGCTGCTCTGTAAGGATCACACAGTATTCAGGGTGCAGAGGGTAGGAAACACTAAACTGAGGATTGTGCCTGCCTTTCTCTGGAGTTTCAGCATGGTAGGTTAGAGCACCCATCCTAGGGTTGCCTTTGATTTTAAGGGCCTGCCTTCCAAAAAGATTTGAGAAGTCTGAGATCTAATTTTCTTGTATTCCAGAAATTATTCCTGCGAGTCAGAATCCAGTATTGCACTGACACCGTTTTGTTAAAGTCGTGTTGGTGCCTGGGCTCCTCCATCTCAAAGTAGAACCTACTGTTGCACTGCAGTCTTGTCTACATCTAAAAGACAGTCTTCAACTTTGCAGCCTCTGCTCCCAATACTGGATCATAAACAGAATAATCATCATAACAACAACAACAATAGTAATAATAATAATAATCTGAAAGTCCACATGTTGGTTCATGACTGCAGGTAGAGTTTGGGGCTGGATTTTAGCAGGATGGCCTCAAGATGTGATGGTACCTCAAGGCTGGAGCTCTGTGTTTATAAACTCGTGGTTCAAATCTGTGTGTGTGTCTGTGACTACAGCTCTTGCATTGAGAATGGTTCCCTTAGAGCAGCAGAGGTCAGTGTCTGGCTGGCTTGCTAGGTAGCACAGGCTTGATTGGGCTTTGTAATGGACTTTTCTCATGGTAGCATTTTGCCTTGGAATGAGCTTTCTGTAGATAAAGTTGGGGTTAATTCTCTAACAAATTACTTTGCATATTTCAGCTATCTTGTTCAACTCAAGTGGCCTAACATGACCTTCCCAAATAAAAATGAAACAAAACACTTCAGTGCCACTGAGTTTCACGTAAGGGGATGATGGTGCCTGTCTGCTCACTGGAGGTGCTTGTGGCATGTGGCAGGGAGCCAGGCAGGGCACAGCCTCCTGTCTGTGGGCACAGCCTCCTTTGTCCTCTCCCGTGTTTGCGCTCACTGGAACCAGCACACAAATGTCACCAAAGCCC
The DNA here is from genome assembly GCA_013401035.1 of Horornis vulcanius. Lineage (NCBI taxonomy): Eukaryota > Metazoa > Chordata > Aves > Passeriformes > Scotocercidae > Horornis > Horornis vulcanius. The sequence goes on from VZUA01013773.1 coordinate 9,158, forward strand.
AGGGTTTGCTGGACACTTGAGCAGCTGCTCCTGTGAAAAGCAGGTGTTTCTATTTGGTGTTACTCCAACAATTGTTATTTTATTCTGTATTCCTGATACTGGTGTTTCTGTCAGTTGTTATCTCTGGCAGTCACTGGAGTAGCTAAAATGCCTAATAGGCTGATAAAGTAGTTAATATTATTGTAATTGTAGTGTGTAGGTATTTCTCTCCTCCCAAATCTTGCTGTATATACTGGAAGATAATCAAGAGAAGCTTGGTTTTGTTGTTTTAGTTCGGTTTAAATTTTTAATTATTTATTACTGATATGACTTAAGAAACACGTGACTCATCTCTGCTACTTTCCAGCAGTACTGACTTGTCCTAAAATAAGCTGTAACTGTAAAACACCATCACTGAATGGGCTGCTTCCCTGCACTTGTTTTCCTCTTAAATACTGTTTCCCATTATTTTTATCCTCTCTGACTAACTGACTTCCAGAAAAAAAAAGATTGATGTTTACTTTTCTGTTCCTGTTACCATCTTTTTTGGTGAGTTTATAATTTTTTTTTAATGAACCTACATAAAGCACTAATTGAGTAAAAAACATTTTGGATCATAAACAGCCAGAGTGACCAGTGCTGCTCATTTCTTGTTTTTTTCCAGAATTTTATTTGGCAGGCAAGATCAGTGTTTGTGGGAGGAAATAAAGTGACTTAAACTTGGGGAAATACAGGATGGAGCTTGGAAGGGTGTGTCCTCAAAGACGTGTGCACATGTGTCACACTTGCAAATTGGGTAATTGCATATTTAGTTTCCTGTCTGTATACATGTGTGGGAGCAAATGTACGGTTTGTCTGCCATGAGAGAGATCCATGCACTGAAGCCATCACCACTTTCAGGCTGTTTTGAACTCAGTGCACTGGAAGAACTTACAGGGTGGTGTGAGCCACGGCGGTGACTCAGAAATTCAGTCCCACTTTTACGTCTGTCTACCAAATCCTGGTAATAATAGTGATGTTAAATATGTTTTGGCATATACTGATGTTAATTAAACAAGAATATGCTGGTGGCTCCTAAGGGCCTGTTATCCTCAGGCCTTAGGAGAGCTTGGCTAACAGCAGCCTTAGTCCACTTGAGTTTTAAACACCAGTACTCAAGTACACCAGTACTCAATACACAAGTAACTCCTTGGTGCTACCCATGTCCTTATTGTGGAAAAATGCCCCTTACTGCTATGTTTTAGTTGTTGATACTGCTACTTGGACAGCTTGATATAAAGCTTCCAGTGTAGGAGCTGAATGGAAAAAGAAAGAGAGGGCACATACAGGTCAGCACTCAGTGACAGTGGTGAAAGACACAGAAAGATGATGAGGTTTTCTTGTAAACAGTTTGTATTGGTAGCTAACGAAAGGAATAAATTTAATGCTGGTTTTCATGTTTCTATTCTGTATCCCCAGCTTCCCACATGGTGATGCTCATCTTCCATTTGGAGTCCTTCTGATTATAACTATGAAAAATAAGCTATTTCTGATACACCAATAAATATGCTTGCTCACTAGTCCTGGAAAACAACTCCTTGCAATTATGATTGTGGTGACTGCACATAATGATTGACAGAGTTAGTGGTAAAAAGTTTTGCTGTCATAACCAACCTTTTAAAAATGTAAAATTTCAAAACAAGCACCACACTGTTGACAGTTTGCATTTGAGATACTTCAAAACATGTAATACAAGTTAAAACTTATTCCTGCCATGAAAATACATGATATGGCCTCACAGGCATGTGTTGTCCTTCATTTTTCCTGTTGTAATGAAAGTTTAGAAATTAATATTTTTATTCTAAGGTACAAATATCCGTTCCTGTAAGTTATGGAATTAACTAATAATAAGGTAAACACCCTGATACTCCTCTGAGGGCTGTGAAATATTTGAAAAGCTAGAGACAACACAAAATTGCAGATATGGAATGACTGACTTTCTGGAGGGCTTTCCAAGCTTCTTGCAGAGGTTTTGGCAAGCCAGTAGTCTGACCCTAATATTGCAATTTTTAATAGAAATTAAGGATTAATTTCTTTAAGGATTGGTGTGGGGCACTAGAATGGTGCACAAATAGTGTAATTGTCATTAGTTCAGGTACACCTGCTGCATGCTGGTGAGGTTTGGTATGGACCCTGGAGGGTTTGGCATTGGGTTGGATCTCTGTTCAGACTCAGGACATCTATCTAGGACTCTGGCATGCAAGGACTTAAGCCCTGCTCTTCAGGACTTAAATACACACTGGAAGAGGTCTACTCCTACAAACTGATGCTTTATTTCCCACAGGAAATGATAAACAAGTGATAGCAAGGGGGATAGGGAATGGGGGCACTTTTGTGTGTTTTGGTTTTTTTTTCTAAATTAGTTTAAGCTCTTCAAGAAAGAGTTGAGAAGTTACCACGCCCAAGGCTTGGCTCAATTTTATCACTGTTATTCTTGAATATGCTCAGGTCAGAGCTCTGCCACTTGGGCCAACCAGAACAAGGACAATAGACTCATAGCAAGATTTGAGTTGGAAGGGACCTTTAAGATGATCTAGTTCCAACACCCCTTCCACTGCACCATGCTGCTCACTCATGAGTAGCCTCTGCTTCCTGGTTAGGTGACCTGTAGTTCTTGGAGTGCTAAAACTGAAGGAAGGTGGCTGTAAGGAGTGTCTGCTAGTCATTCCTCTTCATAATAATCTTCTGCTCTTTTTCTACTTCTATGAAAATGAGCAGTCTGGTGACTAAATTCAACTGGTCTGGTTCCTCTGAGCCTTAAAATCACCTCATCACCATGGATTGATCTCCCTTTTAACCAAAAGCTGCTTGTGATATTGTCCCTGGTCTTGCTGAGGCACAATGATACACTTATGCAGGATCATGAAATGACAGAGGAGGGAAAAGTTACCTAAAATAATCAGTCTGCCTACACTGTATGCTGTACTCAAATTATCTGTGCAGATGTGAGCATGTTGCTCTATAGTGAGGCACTGTTTGAAATTCTGGATGGGATCAAAGGAAATGGGTATTTCTGGGCTAAAAAATGTCCTTCTGGCTAGGTAACTGTGCTTTCAGCTGAGCAAGAGAAAGGAGGTAAGATGATGAAGGATCATTCTGGGAAGGAAACCTAAGGATCAGATCCTGGTCCATGTGGACAATCCTAGGAACATCCAGAGCTGAACTACTTCCTCTGACACTTTAAACCCCTTTAGGACTTGTCAGTTTCAAAACTGGGAGATCTGAGCCTCATCTAGTCAGGAAAGATCCTGTGACATCTGAAAATACAACTGCTCAACCATGTGTGATGCTTCTTGCAATGTATGATGCTGTATCTTCTCCTGGCTTACTCCCTGAAACTAAAGCCTGCTTTTCCAGTGGGTCAAAACTTCAGTGTAGCCAGTGCTCTAGGCTGGGTGTTAGTTATCTCTATTGCAAGTCCTCAGGCTTAAAAACCTTTTTAAGGCAATTTCTGTTTTAAGGCAAGGCTTAACATTTATTTAAGCCTTAAATAAATTCTGCTTTTTCCATAAATTCACTATAGTGGGATGGTGACAAAACAGTGACAGTGAGTGAGTCTGCTTGTAGCTCTAAGCATGCATACATGTATATATATATATACACATGACTTGAATACGTGCTTGTATACATATACATGTACAAGTGTTTTGAAGTGTAGGTGTGCAGACTTTTCTGATTTAAAGCCAGACAGGCTTTAAATTTATGTTTGGGGAACTGGTAACAGGAGAACAGAAAGGCAAAGGAGTGCAGTGAAACTCTAATATTTAATAGATAAAATCATAGAATAACCTGATTTGGAAGAGACCAACAAGGATCATTGAGTCCAGCTCTTAGCCCTGCAGAGGACAGCCCCAAGATGTCATACCATGTGCCTCAGAATGTTCTTGAACTTTTTTGGGCTTGGTGCTGTGACCAAGTCCCTGAGGAGCCTGTTCCAGTGCTCAACCACCCTCTGGGTAAAATACTTTTTCTATCTTAAGCCTCAACCAATTCAGCCTCAGGCCTTTTCATTGAGTCCTGTCACTGGTCACAAGAGGGAAGAGATCAGTACCTGCCCTTGTGCTTGCCCTCATGAGGATGTTGGAGACTGCAGTGAGGTCTCCCCTCAGTCTCCTCTTCTCCAGGCTGAACAGACCAAGTGCCCTCAGCTGCTCCTCATACAGCTTCCCCTCCAAGACCCTTCATCTTCCTCACAGCTCTCCTTTGGACACTCTAACAGCTCAGTGTCTTTTTAATATCACGGCACCCAAAACTGCACAGAGTGCTCAAGATCAGGCTTCACCAGAGCAGATCAGAACAATCCCCTCCCTTGCCTGGCTGGCCATGCTGTTCCTGATGCCCCCCAGGACAGGGTTGACCCTCCTGGCTGCCAGGACACTGCTGACTGATGTCCAACTTGGCATTGACCAGGACTGCCAGGTCCCTTTCCACAGTGCTGCTGTCCAGCATCTCATTCCCTGGTCTAGATACACATCCAGGGCTGCCCCATCCCAGAATGCAGCATTTGACGTTTTTAAACTTCATACAGTTGGTGATTGCTCATCTATCTAATTTGTTGAGGTCTCCCTGCCCTCGAGGGAGTTGACATCTCCTCCAAGTTTAGTGTCATTAGCAAACTTACTTAGTGTTCCTTCCAGTCATTTCAAGTCATTAATGAAAATGTTGAAAAGGACAGGGCTGAGGACAGAGCCCTGCAGA
>VZUA01013791.1:8838-36209 GCA_013401035.1 Horornis vulcanius
ACATGAGGTATGGTTAGGATTCCATCAATCCATTCAGGTAAGTGTTTAATTTTTTTGCAATTTACGTATTTAAAAAAAAAGACTGCAGTCGTATTCCTTCTCTTCTACCCTTCCCCTGAGTTCCACTTGTCCTGCATTGCTGTTACCTAGGCAGCAAGAATTTCTGAGCAGCAAAAGTCTAACTGCAGCAACCGTATTGGGAGTCCTTAGGCACAACAGCATGTTTATAACTACACGGTTGATGGCAACTTAAGCAAGAGAACGTTAGTAAGTCTTGATCAAATGATTTGTATGAGAGACAAACTGAGTTAAATGAAGTGATTTAACAGCTCTGAAGCATCACTTTGATGATAAAAGAGCTTTTGTGGTGGTCAGAGTGGCAGGTTAGTCTCTACCTGATTTGAGAGGGATGGAAGTGGTAGGACAAGTCTTTAGTCCAGGTGGTTCTTAGACGTGTTTCTTTATGGGTGGTGCTGAAATAAGCTCATACTGCAACATTCCTGCACTCAAATCAAGATGGCTAGTGTTGACTGTGTAGGAAGAAGAGATGTTTTCTGGGTTTTAGTCTGGAGGTAGCACCTAGCTGTCTGCAAGAACCAGTGTTCTAAACTGGTGAACCAGTTTAGTAATTGTGATGTAACAAATCTGTGCATTTCTAGGATTTTGAAACAAGTGATTGAATTTTGATCCTTCTGTCAATAGTGAGCAGATTCTTAGTCCAATGAGATGACTCTATTTATGCTGAATATGTTGGAAGGGAGCTGTTAAATTCCAGTGGTAGAAGGTTGTGATGTTCCACTCTAAAGAGGGGCAGAGCATCCAAGATTTGTAAATGCTTTTGGGCCTTAAGAATCTACAGAAGTCAGAGGATGTGCAAAAACTCAGAAAGTTGTTTTAGTAAATTACATGCTTGGCATGGAAATTGGTTAGTGCTTGACCTACCCTGTAGGCACACAGCAGTGGGGGAAGGTAAGAAGAAAGAGAATAAGAGAGAAAAAGAGAGAACCAGTCCTGGTTCCAGTGTTGGTCCAGTTGATAGGATGTTCTGGGTCCTGGAGCTACCCCCTAGGGTCATATTGGGGGTACCATAACTTATTGGAGTTACCATTTTATGGATAGCTTTTCCTGCCCTGAAGACAGGATTCTCACTTTGTTTGCAAATTAACTACACAGTCATGCACAGTCCAGTTTTTCAGACCCCTCTGAAAATGAGTCAGAGTCTTGGGTGGTCTTGAGCCCCCTGCTGCCATCCATCCCCACTTCTCAGCCTTGTTCCTGAACTTGTGCTGGATTGTGTTGTGCTTATCTCCAGGAATAACAAGAAGGATGTTTCTCACAGAAAAGTGCCCTACATCCACGTGGCCCTTTCTCCAGCCCCTTTTTGTTCGTTATAACCAACAGTCCTTGGTTATTAGCAACAATCCTTGGCTGGGTCCTCAGCATCTCATTATTGTGAGCCCTTCTCTTCTGGGGTTCTACTCAGGGTGGCACAAGCTCAGATCTCTCATATCAACTTTTAGAACTAAGGGAAAATTCAAGATGTGCTACTGCCAGGAGTAGTTATATATACTTGGCTTTTGTAGTGACTTTTTGATGCTATGGCTTCCAAGTTTGACACTCACCTTAACTTTGGGGCAGTATCTACAGAAAATCTTTGGTACTGCTAAGGAAGATGAGATTGTTAAAGTTAGCAAAACTGCTTGATTGTTGCATTCAGCTATGAGACTTCTAATGTTATGGTCCTTAGAAGGTGAAAGTCTGCACTATAGTTCTGCATTTGGAAAGAACTCCTAATGTATGCCCTTTTTGCTCACTTCTGATGTTGGTTTGGTTTTTTCTTCAGTTGGAAAAATACTTATGTAGGGCAGAAGCACTGACTTCCACAAAGTGTGCTTTCAGACATAGTTTCAGTGTGCTTTCTGACATAGTTTTGAATTTCATTGTCTTGAATCTGCAGCTCTCTGAAGGTTTCTGTTGTGGCAGAGTCATGAGTTTGCTGGAAGAAAGCTCAATTACCTGATCCACCTCTTCACTCAGAGTAAGAGGGCTTTTTTAAATCAGAGTGCTTAGGGTCCTGCCCCACCAAATGTTGTCTTTAAGAAATGGAAAATGCACAAACCTTCATTAGTCCTTTCAAAATGAGGGTGTTTACATATGGAAACACTTCCTGTACACACACTTACAGAACTTCCTTTCATGTGACTCCCTTGCTAGACAGCTCCAACTATCTTCTGGCAATATAGTGAAGATAAAGACAACTCCAAGATTTTTCTTTTCACCCTCTATTCTGCAGGTGGTGGTCTTTGCTGGATGTGCATCACTATGGCAGATGAATTGTACAGGGCAGTTGTAAACTCGGTGTACTGCAGTGGAATTTCAGAATTGCCAAAGGGGAATAAACACTTCAGGAATCTCTTGGTTATGCTCTGTTTGAGATGTTCAGCATAGCTAGCCTTGTTTGCAGTAAGAGCTCACTGCTGACCTCCACTAAAATTGCAGCCCCTAGGGACCTGTGGTGCCAAACTGGAAGCAGCCAGCTGGTCACCAGCCTGTTCTGATACTTGGGGCTGTACATGTGCAGCACTTTCATTTGCCTGTGTCAAGCTTCACTGAGTCCCTGTCAGTGATGTTCTGCAACCTGCTGAATGTCCTAATGGCTGCCTGCCCAACAGTGTCAGCTGCTATCCTGATTCTCTATAACTTGTGGGTTGGCAGATAATGATTGTGCTTTATCCCATTATTCAGACAATAAACGTGTTAATAATACCAGTTCACTGTTGATCCTGAAAAGTTGTGAATCAATGTAAGTGAACCCTTTACTGTAAGAATGTGATTTTCTATCATTAGTCTTTTACTGTGAATAAAGCCTCACTCCTTAGTGGGGAGATGCTTTGCTCAAGTTAAAATTCAAGTTCTCTTATGCAGAGATTTGTGCAGTACAGTTTGCTGCAGTGTTAGAAAGGAAATACTGTTGTATCCAAATAGTGAAGATGGTCTAAAATTACATCTGATATTGGATATTGAACATCAATATCTCACTTATTAAAACACATCTAATTATTAAATACAAAGATTCTTTACTGTGGATGGGTAGTGGGAAAATCTTGGTCATTTTCATAGCAGATTGCCTTGATCTGGGAGGTAATTCAGGGACTTAAACATGTTTCGTGTTTACACTATGGAAAGCAGTTTGTTGGTGCCTTTGATAGCCTATGATAAAAAGTTCTTTGGTTACTCTCATATTGTAGTGGTCACAGCACTAGCTCCATTTAATTCTGATAATTCAGAACACAGAATTGATTCCAGTATATCTAAAGGATACAGCAGAGGCTGTCAAAAGCAAGCCTGAGGTTAAAGAGTGTGCTGAAAATACAGACAGCTTGAAACACAGCTCAGCAGAACTAGGGGCTGTTGCCACTTATTGAACTTAAGATCTGCTGTGAGAAACATTTTTACTGAAGGTGTTGCCACAAATTGCTTACAGTAGTTGACTTTATTTGTCAGCATTAGGAAATTCTGAAAGGTGATATTGTAATTCATTCAGTTCAAGTCACCCTATATCTGTTTTTTCACTAGGGACATGAAATGCCTGGAATTTGTTTCAGGTTGCTTTCTTTTCTGTGTTAGACTCTAGATTCTTCCCATGTATAATGTTTTTTTTTAATCCCTCCTCTGCTGCTCAGGTTTCCAGAATTCAAAGCAGTAGGGCTCTGATCACTCTGGGCAGTGTGCTATCTATGGAGGTTTCATGGGTGAACTTCAGCTGGAGCCCTACTGATTGTGGAGTCTTGTGGGTCAGGTTCAGAGCATCAAGTCTGCCAGGGTCAGAAATCCCTGGATCTTAGAGTAAAGGCACTGGACATAGATTAGTTTCTAAGAAAATTGCATCTTCATTTCCAGTAGAAGGATGTTTTCATCTTAATGATGAAATAAATCTCCCATGGCATTCAACTAGTGACTGATGGCTTTCATGATTCTCAAAGTGAATTGTCTGGCTCATCTTTAGTGTTAACACTAAATGTACAATTTTGGACTCTTCGCATTTTGTTGCTCATTTTGAAAACTATTTAGTCTTCTGAGTTTTTCAATAGCATTATATGCTTTGATACAAAATTATCCTTTGTCAATTCCTGTTATTTTTTAATATATAGACGTACATACATGGAGAACCATAGAAATTGCAGAAGAGTTACAACTGCAGAATAGGCTTTTTGGTTTAAGCCATTTCAGTCAATTCAGTCGTCTGAAATTGGAGAGTTTTGCAGTAGGATTAGAGAAGTGAAAGTACATTGGACTATTAAAGCCCCAATGCAAACTTGTCAAAGTAGTAATGACTGAGAGGAATAGTGTGAAAGTATTAGAATGTAGTGAAATATTAGGATAGACAATGTAAAATTACATTGGCTTAGTTTTTAGCTAAGACTTTTAATGACTTTTTTTACATTTTATAGGATTCACATGATGCTTTACTGGAATTTGGGAATAACAACCTCCAAATATTGGTGGATATCACAAGGGAAGGGGTATGGAAAAATCCAGTTCTTCTTAAAATTCTATCCCAGCAACCAGTAGAAACAGAGGAAGGTAAGAGTGTGTTTTTAGAGATGATGTGTGGTTGTTCAGAAATTACTTGGGGCAGTTTTGGTGGGTAAGCAGTGATTTGAAGACAGAAGAGAGTTGCTTTTTAAATTGTATTGTGCAGTAGTATTCATATGTTGCTAAATAATATTTATTATGAAACTGTCTCACTGGCATTTTGAATAATGTGTCCCATTGTACAACCAATGCATCTCTGCTTGGACTGTACTATCCATCAGTTTGAATATTTTGAAACTCCATTTTAAAAAAGAATTTTCTTTTCCACCATAAAAATACAGAAATTTTTCTTCCTGAGGTGGTTTGTTTCTCATAACTGTGCTTTTAAATGTTTTCCTGAACTCTTCACAGGGAGGAATTGAGTATGTCCATACTTTTCAGAGGCATAAAGGATTCATGTGGAAGGGCAGTGTGGAGTGTTACTAGCTCTAGGTTGGGAGGTGCTTTGTGTTTAGACTATGGAAATAAGATCTTGAATCAGAAACTGCTGAGAGGTGAGAAAAAGGAGGTGCTAGTGCCACTGTATGTGATAGAGCCTTTCTAATGTCTTCTATTAAATTCTTCCTTTGCTCTGAAGTTTTTTTTCCCATTAGTGGTACCATTAAGTACTTGTAGGTATTTTATCTGTTTCATTAACAGTGCACTAGACTGCAGTTTATCTCTGGTAGTCTAAAGTTAAAAATAATACAGAAGGGAAGAAGAGTTTAAAATAAAGCCTTAAAAATTAAAGGAGAACAAAAAGTTATTTTAATTTTTTTTCCATAGCAGAATCCTTTGTTCTGGTTCTGGGTAGCCTCTTTGAGTTGCAGTATGTCAGAATTTTTAATAAATAAATAGAAACTTGTTATGGTTATTGAGACAATATGTTGTTCCTTGTGCTAAAAAAAGAGCAGCCTGGTTGGACTGCAGTCTTCACTAGCCTTATGTCAGGTATTAATAGCATGGCAGAAACATTTGAACTGTTGTGGTTTAAACTCAGCTGGAAACATTAAGCCTCACTCAGCTGCTCCCTTTTCCCACACTCCCTCTGGTGAGAAGGAGACAAAGGCTGAGTTGAAATAAGAACAATTTACTTGAAAACAGCAATGAGATAAGAAAATGAACAGTGACAGCAAGAATCCCAATAGCAACAGTTTATAAAAGGTGATTACATTCAAAAACACTCTGAGAAACTCCTACACTTGGGCCACAACAACCCCTGCAGTGCTGCAGGCTGAGGACAGAGTGGCTGGACAGCAGCCAGGCAGAAAGGGACATGGGAGAATCAAGGGACAGCAGGCTGGGCGTGAGCCAGCAGTGGGTGCAGGTGGCCAGGAGGGCCAATGGCACCTGGCCTGCATCAGGAATGGTGTGGCCAGCAGGAGCAGGGAAATGCTCCTGCCCCTGTGCTTGGCAGTGGTTGGGCTGCACCTCCAGTGCTGTGTCCAGTTCTGGGCCCCTCAGCTTTGGAGGGACGTTGTGATGTTCAAATATGTCCAGAGAAGGGAAGCAAGGCTGTGAAGGAGTGGCTGATGGAGCTGGGGTTGTTTAACCTGGAGAAAAGGAGCCTATCAGGGCACCTTTTCACTCTCTACAGCTGCCTGAAAGGAGGGTATAATCAGGTGAGGGTCGGTCTCTTCTCCCAGGCAACCACTTGACAGGCCAAGAGGCCTCAGTCTTAGCTGCATCAGGGGAAGTGTAGACTGGACTTTGGGGGAAAACAAAAATCTTCACTGAAAGAGTGATTGGGCACTGGGATAATCTGCCCAGGAAGATGGAGTCATCGTCCCTGGAGGTGTTTAAAATCAGACTGGATGTGGCACTCAGTGCCATGGTTTAGTTGATGAGGAGGTGTTGTGAGTGAACAGTCCTGATGGTGTGTCAGGTTCCTGCCTTTCTTGTTTAGAGTTCTTAATTTTAATTTTGCTTTTTAATGCACTGTCCTGGAAAAGGAACTGACATCAAATATAGTTTATCAAATTTGTTCCAGAAGAAGTTTCATAGCAGCTTGGGGTGTGCTAGGCTGGTGGTTCCTAATTTTTACTGTCAGCTGGCTGAGGATGGTTGTTAGGGACATTAATATTCACTTGAGGAAAGGGCTTTAAAAAAATCATTTCAACCTAGGCCTTTTAGGTGGCTAAACAATGCCAGCATTCTGATGGGATCATAATTGATGCTGTTCAATAGTTGTGACATCCCATGTAGTTCTGTGCCTGAGGCAGATTGTTTTGATACTTTAATTCCAAGACTTCCCCCCAACTTTTGTCTTAACAAACATACCCTGAGCCAAGGAGGTGGGGTGAGCTTGTTGCTGAGTGCAGCAGATGAATGCTAACAACTTGCTATGTCAGTCTTGATGAGAGTTGGTTTGTAGGACAGCTGGGATCACCATCCAGCTCACTGGTACTGTGTAATGTACAGACCTCAGTGTCAGTTGTGTTACAGATGTTACAGATGTTACTGCACTTCAGTACATTCTCCTGTTCTGTTCCACAGGGACTTCCAAGCAGAAATGCTCACCCAAGATGCTGTTTCTCTGGAATGTTTATCATAGTGACCACAGAGTCTTTTCATGCTCTAGTGCCATCCATGCTTTATAAAGGTTGTATTCACAATATTGTGGTGTAACTTAAATTATCTTTCACTGCAAGTGTTATGGGTGAGAGAGGAATCTCTTATCGTTACTTTTTGGTCCTGGCTTAAGAGAGCTCTTAAGATATATGTGGAGTTTGAAACTGCCGTGCCCTTTTGACTGAAGGGTTTGGAAGAGGGAAGGATTGCAGGGTGTCTGCACTGATTTTTATGTGTCTGTTTTAGTCTTGAGATGTTTGATAGAATATTGTGACAGAACACATAACAGCAGGAGATCTGGGAAGAGAAGGAACAAGTCTGTTCATGGACATGTATGGAAATGTAACAGATTTAGGACTAAGTACAAAATTAGGTTCTCTGAGGGAAAACAACTCTTCTGATTTTGCTCTCTATTGCTCAGGTTTTGTTACTTTTTCAGGAAAAGAGGAAACCTTCCACTTTAGAGTAAAGCTAAGTGCTAAGATAGATGTCTGACTAGTGACTCATTTCTGAATTTTGCTCCTACCACCATCACTTAGATCTGCATGACAGAGGAGCTCAGTTTATGATTTCCTCCTTTGCAAAGTTCTCTAGCCCTCCCTTAGGTGTGAAAGAACTGGCCCAAGGGCACAGCCTGCCACCCTTGGGGGAGCATGTGCTTACTGCCTGCTCTCAAAGACTGCAGCAGGCTGAGACCCTCTTGTGCTTACTGGCAGAGCATCCACCTCCATCAAAGTTTCTCTCAATTGTGCTGGAAGATAAAAGTGTAACTGTTAAACTGAAAGTGTTTTATTTGGCTGACTGCAGGTAGTCTTAAAATACTTCCCATGTCTTGACTAGCTGGGTCTGACACATTAGTAGAACTTCATTTAAGCACTTGCCAAGTGCATGTCTAGCTGTGTAAACAAGAGTTGTTTATTGTAATTGTAAATTGTAAACAAAATTAAATCATTCTTACAGGAGGTAAAAGAGTATTTTTTTTTCTAGTATGTCTTTTATTCTTCTTATGGACCTGAAAAAAAAAAGTATGCTGTGAGCCAAGCGGTGTAGAAATAGGGACTTAGAGAATTGTTTTGAATTGCTTGTGGGCACTAAACCCCATTCCTGCTAGGCCCATGAATAGCAGTTCCACTTGGAGAGGTGACTGATCCTGTACTGGGTAAGCCAGCTTTCTGGGAGGTTTCCCTCAACAGTGATCTCCTGGCCATCGGGTTGTGGCAGCAGTCTCTTCCATCAGATATCCATATTGGAGCACTGTTAGCATTTCTCCATAAGCATTCGAGCACAGTGTCATACAGAGGCAATTTTTAAGGAAGAGAGGAGGCTTGTTTCCTAGCAACTGGAGATCTTACTGCAGGCTGCCTCTTGGTCAGAGAGTTCTTTTTGCTTTGAGGAGCAGGATTTGTGAGTCCCTTTCAACTGAATTCTGTTTCTATGATGAGCACCTGGAAAGGGAATGGAACAAAACCTATGAGGTGTTTAAAACAAGTAAATTTTGCTTGCTATTTACAAAAATAATCTGAAGTGGCGTTTTTTACCATTGAATTAGTTCATCAAGTCTCATAATGATTAGTAGTATCTGCTTGTTTAAGAGCATAAGCTTAACGTGTCTTAAGTACAATTCTTCAAAAGTCCCACAAAGGTACTATTTTTCACCCTCAACTTCGTTTTACATATTTTGGCATTACATGGGGTTTTAACAGCTTAGGTGAAAAACTTTCCAATTGAAAAGCATGTAATGAATGGCTTGAAATATTTTTTTGATTTTTTTTGAATATAAAACTACAGTTGAAAGGTCATGATTCTGAACTTAAACTACTGATACCTGTCTGGTGTGATCAGTGTCCTTTAGCCATTGCTGTGGCATACCTCTTAATGGTCCTGTCTTTTGGGGGGGTGGCTGTGTGGGGGGGTCTGTTTTCTGTAATCCAGCATTCTCTTCCTCCAGAGTTTGGGAGAAGAGAGACCATTGCTGCTACTTGTAATCATGCCTAGAGTTTCCTTAGAACACTGTCCATACACAAATTTGTAAAGAAGTGTGAATGCAGTGAGACAATTTCATTTAAGTGTCACCTGTAAATTGGTCTATTCTCAAAGGATTTTTTCTTTTCCTAGCTAATAAATTGATTACACGAGAAGGGCCTTCCTTTCTGCAGATGCGAATAAAACATTTGATGAAGTCAAACTGCATCCCCCAAGCCACTTTCTTGTCAAAATTGTGTGCAGATTCTCCAGAAATTGCAAATGTTTCATCTTTTCGCCAAGCCTACATCACATGCGTGTGTTCAATGCTGCCTAATGAAGACTCCATTAAGGAGGTTAGTAACCTATAGTCCCTTTTTAATAAACGTTTATGAAGCACTTTAGAATTTATTTATGTACTACTGAGAAGTGAAGCTGAAGAGTGAAACTGTTGCAGCAGAGTTTCAGAAGAGGAATAATCTATTGCAGGCTGCAGTAGGAAAGAACATTTGTAGGAACCCCTCCAGCCTCCTGTGCACTCTCAGCTTCCTTTGCTCTGTGTAACCCTGCTCAGCAAGAACAGCGACATCTCTATATTATCAACCCTTTGTCCAGCAGAAATCCCAAACACAGCCCCATACCAGCCACGAGGGGGAAAATTAACTCTACCCCAGCCAAAATCAGCGCACTACTCTAAACACTTTTGTTTCTATCATTATGCTTTGAAATGTGGTTGTTCAGGATCAGCACCTAGGGATGAAGAGAACAAGAGACTGGCTTTTTCACAACTTTTGATCTTTTTGGACCTGGGTTCTAGTTTTCAAAAGTAACACAAGAATCCCTGTAAATGCTGAGAGGCAGAATGGGAAATTTTATGGTTGCCTGCATGGAAGTATTTAGCTAAGCTGCCCAAAACGGAAGGTTGTCCCAGAGAAAACTAATATTGAGAAGGGATCAGAACTTAACAGGTGAACTTCTCACTACATTTTGTAGCTGGAAGGTGGGGCATGATCTCTGGGTATGGCACACGTAATGTTTTGTTTGTGAGACTTTGATACAGTAAATGTGCATTTCTTTTGTAAACGTACTAGAAATAAAATGCCTTTTCTTTTTAATTTTTTTCTTCTTTAAGATTGCAAAAGTGGATTGCAAAGAGGTACTAGACATCATATGTAATTTGGAATCTGAGGGACAAGAAAATACTGCATTTATTCTTTGTACAACATATCTTACCCATCAGCTTCAAACAGCAAATGTCTATTGCTCTTGGTAAGTATAAGCTGTTTCTGCTAACTTCTTCACTGGCTAGAATTGAGTAAATATAGTACAAAATTATGTAGAGAAGGTGGATTTATCCTTTATTTGAGAAGTGCATCAGACTGTAGCACTTCCTAGATAATTATTTTGTCACAGTTGTTATGCTAATACAGCAGTTAGACTAAAATAATGTTTAAACAATTTAAAACCAAAACAGCACTCACTATTGGCACGAATGCTGCTAACACTTCTGTGGGGTGGCAGATCTGTCAGTGGTGGTGGGTCAGTGCTCTCAGGGTTGGTGTTAAACCTTCAACTTTGTGGTTCCACAAAGTGTCTTGTCAGTCTCTTCTTCCCTTGGGAATACTTAGCCCCATGAAAGTCTGGTGCATTTTTTTCACCTGTTCCACAGATATGTGAGGAATGAGTGAAAGCAACACCCTGTAACAACTTCTCTGCACTTACCCCCCAGGAGCCTTTTTATATTTTTATAATTTCCATAACTCCCAAGAATTGTAGTGCTAGATTTTGGCCTGATTGTGACTGTAAAACTCTGCCCTCCTAACTGTCTGGAGATGCAGAACCTTCTGCATCTCTATTTCCAGATGCCAGGTCTTAGAGAGTAACAATTTGGGGCAGATTGGTGTAGCACAAATATGGAACACAACAGACCTTTTTTGAGGGCTTCCCAGGACAACTTCAAAGAAAGTCCTGTCTGGTTCAAAAAGGATCCTGGTTGAACAGTTATTTTACTCTGCTTGATCTGCTGATTTGGATTTTACTTAAAATTTTTCTAGCAATGTCATTAACACCATTTGGATTTTGATTGCTGTAAGAAAATTCGTATTTAATCATAAGCCTGTGTAATGGTGTTTCAAATCAATAAATTATTGAAGCTTTAATCACCTTTCACAGTGTACTGCTGGTGTATTATGTAATTTGATAGAGCGGAACTGAATGGTGACTAAAACATTTACCTAGCTTGGAGAGGAGAGCAGAGAGTAAGAAAAGTCAAGACTGTCTGGTACAGTCATTTGGAGGTCAGCTGCCCTTTGTACTGTTATGGATTCGGGTCAACAGGCAAGCCCTAGTAATTCTGTGTACTTGGAAATGTTTGGGGGGGGGGGGGGNTGGTTTCCTGCAATCATGTCCCTCTTGATTTTTAGAGTAGCAGTATGTTGATGAAAGATTCTCTGCTTGCTCCTGGCTGGCCTGTCACAGGTGCTGCTGACCAGGGCAGTCGTCCCATCCCCTTTGTTCTGCTCCGTATCTTCCTTGATGCAGTGTCAGAGAGAACAAGTATAAATTATGCAAATTGAAAGTATTCTGCTTTAAAGAAAGGAAGAGACCTGCTGGACAACTGTGAACTGCAGATGAAAAGGAAAATGTGTTTGGCACTCTCTGCTTGTGGATTGCATAGTGATACAGCTGAAGCTTTGGTACCATGCTCATACTTCAGCCAATCCTGACAGTTTGCTGCTGCTGGGAAGCAGAAAGTCCATTCTTGCCCTGTTGTGGTGCCTTATTTGTTGTCCTGACTGACCCTTCTAACCTGTAATAAGCACATTATCTTCCCCAGCCAAAACTAGATTGCTTTCTATGGATTAGCTGTGATTGCCCAGTGGTCAGACAAGTTCCAGGGAAAGTGCAACTCTGGGGCTTCTGGAAGGTGTTAAACCTCTTCAGCTATAGCATCACTCTTAATCTAGGAAGGGAAAATCAACCTCCCTTTGCTCCTGTCTTCAGTGCTCCACCATCAGATGATGCAGTGCTAACTCCCCAGCCTGGCACAAACCTCTGACTGTGATTCTTGCATCTTTGGAGAGGTTAAGCTGTTTCAACAGCTTAGCTCAGCTTATCTTGGAGCCTGGAGTAGGTACTTCCAGGCGATCAGTAAAGCTTTTAGGTGTGTGAGTTTGAGCTCTTGGTGTCAAGTTTTGTCTCACAGCTGAAGATGAAAGCAAACTTTGGTTTGTTTATATTATTCCTCACCAGAATTGGAAAATTTTACACTGGTTCTTAAGATTCATAAAATATGTAATGCTACTTTTAAGACTGGAGATATCTGCTGAGTTTGGAACTTTGTCACAGAAGTAGTCCTGCTCTGGGCAGTGGTTCTGAGCCAACTGATTGCTGCAGTCTCTAGGGTGCCAGGCAATTCATCAATCCATAAAATAATCTTAAGTATGAACTGGAGTTAAGCACAACTTCAAAAACTGCTCTCTGGTCTGGTGTGTTAATAATTTTAATTTTTTTTTTCCTTCCAAGTATTCCTAAAAACCTGTCTGTCTGGAGATACTTCTGTTCTCAGCACTGCCTCAGATCAATTTTAAAATGGAAAACTGTCTAAATATTTGGAGTTACCCTTTTTTGCTTTTCTTCATGTGTGAAGATTATCTGAGGAACACTTGTGCATCACCATCCTTGATCTGATGCTGGAGTGGGGCACAGGAACAGTTGTCTTGAGTGTCACTTGGAGGCCAGGACCTAATTGAAGTGTGTGCTGTTCTTGAATAACACTTGAATTTCTTGGCATCAGCTCTGAACTGACACACTGTGACTGCACAAATAGTGTGTATCTGCAATGTTCTTACATTCTGCTTTCAACTCTTTGCAGGGAACTGACACTTTTCTGGAGCAAACTGCAGAGAAGAATAGATCCTTCCTTAGATTCCTTTTTGGAGAGATGTCGTCAGTTTGGCATCATTGCCAAGACACTACAGCATCTATTTTTCTTGATAAGAGTCATACAGTCTGAAGTAAGTAAGATACAGACCTGAGACTTTGGACACGGCTAGAGCTGTTTACATGAATTTATTATTTTCTTAACAGCTTTATTGAACTGAAAAAAAACACAGCTTATTTCATTATTCGTACTTTCTGATTCAGTCCCTAATAACATACTAGTAAAAATCTTCTGTTTTCTTTCAACAGGCAGAGGAAGCAGGACTTGCTGTGTCTGTGTTGTTATGTGTGAGAGCCCTTCAGATCAGGTCCAACGGAAGCGATGAAATGAAGACATCAGTGTGTAAAACAATTGCATGCCTTTTACCAGAAGACCTTGAAGTTAGAAGAGCCTGTCAACTCACAGAATTCTTACTTGAGCCAACTTTGAGTGGATTTAATGCGTTGGAAGAGCTCTATATGCAGCCAGACCAAAAATTTGATGAAGAAACTGCACTGGTTCCAAACTCACTCCGCTGTGAGCTGCTGTTGGCTTTGAAAGCATATTGGCCATTTGATCCTGAATTTTGGGACTGGAAGACTTTAAAGCGGCATTGTCATAAACTGTTAGGGAAGGTAGCTTCTGATTCCGAGGATGATGCAGGCTGTCATTTGTCACTCAATGAAACCGACATGTTAGAAACTTTCTTTAGTGACTATGATGAGACAAAAGAACACAAATACTATGATGGGAAAGACACAATGAGCCATCCTAAGGAAAAATCAAGAGTAAAAAAACCAATTGGTTCTTCAGAAAGATACCAGAGATGGCTTCAATACAAGTTTTTTTGTGTGCTCTGCAAAAGGGAGTGTATAGAGGCCAGAATACTGCATCATTCTAAGATGCACATGGAAGATGGTATTTACACGTGTCCCGTTTGCACAAAAAAGTTCAAGAGAAAGGAATTTTTTGTACCACATGTAATGGAACATGTTAAAATGCCACCTAGTAGAACACACAGACCTAAAAAGAAAATAATTCTGAAAAAAGAGAGATCACCACAAAAGGCAACAGCTTCCAGCAGCCCACCCCCAGCATTTCCAGAAAGGTCGCACCAGGCACAGCTCCCTGAAAGCTTTGACGATGACACACAGGAATACGTCACATTCAGCCAACTGGAAAATTGCCAGCTGCAAGACAGAGACATCTACCCCTGTCCTGGGACGGATTGTTCTAGAGTATTTAAACAGTTTAAGTACTTAAGTGTACATCTGAAAGCTGAGCATCAAAACAATGATGAGAATGCACAACACTACCTGGATATGAAGAACAGGAGGGAGAAGTGTGCGTTCTGCCGCCGGCACTTCATGACGTCCTTCCACCTGCGGGAGCACGAGCGCGTGCACTGCGGGCCTCAGCCGTACATGTGTGTGTCCATGGACTGCTACGCCAGGTTTGGCTCTGTGAATGAGCTCCTCAACCACAAACAAACACACGATGACCTTCGCTATAAATGTGAGCTAAATGGCTGTAATATTGTTTTCAGTGACTTAGGGCAGCTTTACCATCACGAGGCGCAGCACTTCAGAGATGCGTCATACACCTGCAACTACTTTGGTTGCAAAAAGTTCTATTACTCAAAAACTGAATTTCAGAATCATCTTGCAGCACATGATATCCAAGTGTCAAATGGGGAAGGGAAGCAAAGGCTGAACCTTGAAGGGTTGGTTTCAGAAGAAAAGTCCAGTTATCTTCCGGAGTCTCAGCTGCTTGAACAATCTGAAAATTCCAGTCTGAATGATAACTTGGATCCCTCAGGCTCTCAGGAAGTTCCACAGGTGAAGGAAGAATCTCTCTCTGACAGTGAAGATCTCAACAGCGAAAGTAATTGCAGCCTGCATTGTGGGAAGCACAGGGCAGATGCTGCAGTGAGCCAAGGTCAGACATCTCCACGGCTGCTTCGAACAGTGGCTCACAGCCAGTCAGTTCCAGGTTTTGTCGTGTCCCAGGAAGGAGTCTTCCATCCAGCAAATATGAAACAACAGTGTTCCAATGTGGCAGTTTGCTTTGATGAAAAAAGCCTTTCCTGTGGTTTTGAAGGCTGCTGTTCCACCCACAAAAATTCCAGAAGTATGCAAAAGCACCTTCGAAGGGCCCATCCATACAACTTCAAAGGTAAAAGAAATATAGAAATGAAAACTAAATACTTTCTTGATCTCTTGAGTGATGCTCAGGACAGTAAATCCCCTACAGATATGAGTCCAGAGTTAGGTCATAATTCTGATACAAATGCTGACTCTCCAGAAAGCGTGTGTTGTGCTGTAGATGCTAAAGAAAGCAGTGACCTGAGGGAAGAAACTTATCCTTCTTCCCCAGAAACGTCTTTCTATGACAGTTCTAAAGAAGCAGATATTGAAGATAACATGTGGGAACTAATGTTAGGCTTGAAGCATCTAAGCTTAAAAAATGCTAACAGTCAGAATTCTTCAAGACAGAAATCTTTTCTGGGCTATTCATCTAGGGATGCCAAGTACTCTGAGTCAGCTGATGAAACTACCTCAAAATTTCACCTTCAAGAGCACGAAGATAATTTACCCAGCCAGTACCTTACGCAGCTGGCAGCTAAACCATTTTTCTGTGAATGTCACGGATGTACATGTGAGTTTGTGACCAGAGAAGCTCTCTTAATGCATTATGTTAAAAAGCATAACTATTCAAAGGAAATGGTTCTTCAGCTAAATATGTTCCAGCATCGGTATTCACCATTTAAATGTCATATTTGCCAAAGATCATTTACAAGAAAAACACATCTTCGAATTCACTATAGAAACAAACATCAAATTGGCTGTGAGGGGGTGGCTCACAAGGTGTGTCCTAGTGAAAAGTTTGATCATGTAGGTTTATGTACAGAGGACATGCATAAGAATAGCACTGCTGCAGTGCCTGCCTGTGCAAACAGCATTGGGTTCCCTGGACATTCGGACTCTGAACAGCTGTGTCACCCAAAAAAGGAAGACTGCTGTTCTGAGACTGATTTGGAGTCCAGTGAAGAGGCAGACAATGATGTAACAAGAAAAGCATCTAACATGACTTCTCTGGACAGTCATAGAGAAGAACTGGAAGCAAGGCAGGGAAGAGGAAGCAAAAGAACAGTTGCTAAAGGGAACTTATGTTACATATTGCATAAGTACCACAAACCATTTCATTGTATACATAAAAGCTGCAACTCAGCATTCACAAACCAGAAAGGTTTGATTCGCCATTACAGAACTGTTCACCAATATAATAAGGAACAGCTCTGCTTAGAAAAAGACAAAGCAAGAACAAAAAGGGAACTTGTCAAATGTAAAAAAATATTTGCATGCAAACACAAAGACTGTGGTAAGCGTTTTCTGTGTTCTAAAGCTCTTGCTAAGCATTGTAGTGACTTCCACAATGAAATCTTAGAGGATCAAAAACTGCTTTCTGAAGCTGAGTCTGCCAGATTTGCTTGTAACCAA
The DNA here is from genome assembly GCA_013401035.1 of Horornis vulcanius. NCBI lineage: Eukaryota > Metazoa > Chordata > Aves > Passeriformes > Scotocercidae > Horornis > Horornis vulcanius. The sequence goes on from VZUA01013791.1 coordinate 25,369, forward strand.
GCCCACTGCCATGCTGTATTTTATACATTTAATAAGCTTAAACAGCACCTAATAGAAGAACACGCCAATGAAGAAAGATTAAACAAAGATTTTGAAATCCATTGTGACCTTAATGGCTGCAATCGAATTTTCACGAATTACAGTCACTATTCTCAACACGTATATTTCAGACACAGTGAATATTATGATAGTCTCTTTGGAAATCAGAAAGAGGAGGAAGATAATGAAGATAAAGATAAAAATGAGCAAAATTATTTGAAAGATGGCTTTGACACAAGCAAGCAGAATGGGAAGCAATTAAAAGAAAAAGCTAAAAGAATTAGCAAAAGCAGAGAAAAGCATTTGCTGAATTTCAAAACGAAAGAGGAAGCCCTACAAATGTGCAAAGAGAAGTCTAACCAGACACAGTACCCCTGCATGGTCCAGGGGTGCCTGTCTGTTGTCAAACTGGAAAGCAGCATAGTGAGGCACTACAAGCGCACACACCAGATGACCAACATGTACATTGAGCAGCGCCTTCAGAAACTTGTTCTTTGTGTTAAATGTGGCATCATGATTGAAAAGCAGTCTTGCTCTGACACAGCTTCGGACTTGGATAAAAAAGATGGAGAAGTTAATGAGGATAAATCAGCTAATTCTGAGCCTGGGCAGGAAAGTGACAAACCCCTTGTTCCAAACCCTGCCTGTGATCCTCCTGATGTGGGTAATGAAGACCAAAACCAATGTCCACCGAGTAGTGCGAATTGTGATGGCAGTGCCTTTGTGTATTCGGGCACTTTAAAATATAACCACAGTTCAAAGGACACCTGTTTTGAAGAGCCTAACAGCAGGGAGACAACTGTGTGTAAAACTGAAGATCATTCTGAAAGCAGTGAAAGAGAGAATAGCTCTTCTTTCTCCAGTTTACAATTAGAGTTGCCAAGAGAGAAAGATGCAGAAGGATGTCAACATAGTGCAGTTAATCAGAATGCAAAAAGAAATGTACTATGTGCTACAAAAGACAAATTTCAAAAACCTCCTGTGTCCAAACCATTTGATTTAAAGACATATAAACCAATGGGATTCGAGTCTTCATTTTTAAAGTTTATTCAGGAAAGTGAAGGAAAAGATGATGATGATGATGATGATGATGATGATGATTGTGATGAGGTAGTAGAATGGGAGTCTCCTGAGCAGTTGCCAGTTGATGAAACATTGCAAAAAGAGGGAGACAGTCAAGGGAATACACCAGTAAACAACTTGGTAAGTGACGAAAATGTAATCATAACCCCAAATAATCCTGGGCAGCTAACAGAGGTCCAGCCCTTGCTGTCAGAGTCCTCATCTGCCCCTTCTTTAGAAAATCTGAGGGCAATCTTGGACAAGGCCCTAATGGACTGTGGAGACCTTGCCTTAAAACAGCTGCATTACTTACGACCAGTAGTTGTTCTTGAAAGATCCAAGTTTTCCACACCTCTCATAGATTTATTTCCAACAAAAAAGGCAGATGAGTTGTGTGTAGGAAGTACATAAGTAGCTTTGCTTAGAGCAGATAGCCTCCACTACTGCTGTTTGGGGAGAACTTCAAATTAGAACAGTAATTGTTACAGTACACACTTTTTAGGTTAGTTTTGACTGTTTGATTCCATGAATGTATAATATCTGTCAAAAGTAATGGCCAAGTTAATTTAGCTCCCCATTTTTTTCAATGAACAATGCTGATTTTGGTGCTATTTAACACATCAGAATTCTGGGGGCTTCCTCTTGAAGAGTAAATGTGCATGATTGTATATGGAACAAGTACTGGGGTACCAGGGTTTGGGGGGCGATGGAGTTATTACTTGACTTGAATGTGCACCCCAGGGTGCTTTGTGTAACATATTGTACACTACAGCATCTTATATTTTTTGAGTTATGAGTTTCAATAAATTACAGTTTTTCACCCATTTCTTTACTGTACAGTAAATCTTTAATGTGCTTTACTTGTAATTGAGTTTGGGACCATTCTGAGTGCATTGGACAGTGTTGCTTAAGTTTTATGCATTTGTAGATAATTTATCAAACCGATAAAATAGATACAGAAAAGTAAAGTATTACATTTTATTTTACAACATTCTCTGTGCTTTTTTCAGACCTGAAAGAATTATAATTAGTACAGGCTTACTAATTACACTCACGCATGAGAAAGTCCTTGTTCCTTTAAAGGCAGAGGGTGCTTTCTGAGACTGTCTGGCACCAGCTGAGTGTGTGATGAGTGTTGCCAGATTTCCGAGCAGGTTGTGTCACATGTAAGTACCAGTATACATTTTTTGACAGTGAATGAAACCTAGCTGGAAGATTCACCAGAGAAGCCAGCTAATATTTTAAGCTCTGCTTCTTGTTCTGTATCACATTTCTTGCAACACATGGCTACATCAGGAGGCCCAGAATCGATGTCCCCTATAGGGGCTATTTCCCCATCTCTGTGGGGATTCTAAAGAGCAAGCAGCAATCACAGCTTCTTATTGATTGAGGGGTTGGGTGTTGTTGGGGCTTTATACTGTGATCTGAAAAGCAGCAGTGGAAAAAAAATGGAAAAAACTTTGGGAAATGTTTAAAACAGAGCATAAGTATTGGCTGGGTGCAGGAAATGATGGCAGCAATCAAACAGCCTAGTGAACTGTGGTGTGACCAAAACTAGGCAGAAATGGCATCTTGTTACTTCATTTAGGAAAAAAGTTATTTGGGCATCCTTAAAAGGTTAAAATCGTACACCAAGCAAAAGGAGTGTAGCTTAGTGCTTCCTCTCTCTAAACTATAAGCTTTTAATGAAAGAAATATAGTGCAATCTCCTCACAAAGTTCTAAAAATGGAAGTTGTGTCAAAAGGTTAAATACTGTAACAGCATCAGACAGCCCTCAATGTGTTCCAAAGTAATTTCTCTCTAAAATAACAAAGTACCTTTTAATGTCATGTTTGAGTCATGTTTTAACCTACTTGAATCTTCAAGACCTCAAAACAGGAGAATAGTTTAGCAGGAAGCTTAATAGACATGTGATGAGTGCTTCAGGTATTGGGCCAGAGAGACCCAGTTACCCTCTCAGGGTTTGAGTATCCCACAGAGGAACCTGTCCCTTTGTGGTCAGCATGAATAGTAAATTCCTTGAGGTTTGGAGACTTCAGTTTCATGTCAAGCAGCTGTATTTCCCACAAAACAAGTTGCGTGTGAAACTCACTTCCTCAGATGCAATTCTGCTTTTACCAAGTGAGTTCTGTGTGCCTGCAAACCACACACGGTGCAGACTGCCCAGTGCACAGCGGCACACCGGTACTCCCTGCACCTCTGGTGTTACAGAGCCTCTTGAGTCCTTCTGTTCAGTTACTGCTCTTTCCATGGGCTGGGATATACCACAGGACAGGACCGAGATGTCATTTCTGTCTGCCAGGTCTGGAGACAAGTCCTGCAACATTCCTCAGTCCAAGAGCTGCATTTAGAAAATGACTGGGTCACTTTGGGCTGCACGAAAACAGCTTGGAGGCTTTTTCCTGTGGTGATGTGGCACTCCATGCACTGCTAGGACTTAAAAATGTGGGCTCACAGGTTGTTGGTACTTCAGTTGAAAGATACCAGTACAGCACTGGTCAGCTTCTTCCTCCTTACAAAAGTTCTATCTTGTCCATTTCAGAGACTGTCAGTGTGTTTCATTCTACAAAATGCACTGCTTTCCTCAATGAGGTAATAGGTGTCACACCATCAAAACTGTACAGCTTGAATCTGTATCTTTTTCCCAATTTCTTCTTGGGCTTTTTAATCTTGTCTAATTCCCTGGTAGAGATGGATATTGGAGAAGGAGGGTAAAGGTTTGAAGAGTTTTTACTGTTTATTTCTGTTTTCATGCCATGAGGTAGACCATCATTTTCCCTCCCAAGCGGTACCAGAATTTTTCTTACAATGATGTAACATTTCCAGCTTCTTGCTTTCAAGCATACGGAAGAAGCATTTTGTTCTGCAGTAAAGGAACACCATTGCATTGACTTTTCACAAAAAGTATTCCTAATATGAAGAGCAGATACCTCAGAAAACACAGTTCATAAGGAATATTGCTTCCATTTTTAAAATTGTTGTCTGGAAATGTATGGATTTTGTGGGACAAAAACGTGTTTATTTGTTGTGCATGCCTAAATTCGTCATGGCTGTGGGCTGCCCTGCTGTGTTCCCGTGGGTAGGAAATACCTTTACAATGAGAGACCTTCCAGGCTAACTTCTCTCTTTGTAGCAGAGCTCTCATCAGAGCCAACAGCCCTTCCTCATCTACTCTGTTCTTCTGCAGGGGTATAATAGGTTACAGAAAACGCTGGGCTTCAATATATTTGACAGGTCATTCTTCTATATAGTTAAAAAAGGTAGCTGATAGATAATAAGAATGTTAAGTTTGCAGTATTTTATTAAAAGTTAATGACTAAAAATCCACAGACATGTTCTGTTATACTTTATACTGGTGGAAATTAGATAAATCACTGATAGTAAAATGCTATATCTAGGGGTGGCTAAACGTTAACACCGCTCTTACAGCATCTTTGTCAGATTACACAGTCCCTGTGCTCTGCATAGCACGCCTGTCCCCAGTGCTGCCAGGGAAGCTCTGCATTTCGGGAGCATTACAGAGACCAAATCTGAAGTGCGTGTTTCAGCTTTAAATAAATCAGCAAGTACTGCAGTAGTCAGTGTTAATTTCTGTACTTCTCTTAGGAGTTTCTGTAAAAGGTTTTGACAAGTACTAACGAGGCTTTAAATGCATTTTTGTGCGCAGTCGCTGAGTAACTTCTACTGAAGGAGAATAATTCAAACTTCTGCCCAGATTCTCGCCATTCTGCCACTCACGCGCGCTTGACTGAGGTGGCGGCGCCCCGCCCCTCACGGCGCCCCGCCCCTCACGGCGCCCCGCCCCTCACGGCGCCCCNGCGACCTGTGGGCAGAGCTGCCGGCTGAGCGCCGCATCTTCTGCTCCGTCCTGCTCTTCTCGTGGGCCGTCTACCTCTGGGAGGCTTTCCTGGCGCACCGGCAGGTCGGTGGGGCTCTGGCGTGGACGGTCGCTGGCGGGAACGGTCGCTGGCGGGCTGGGGTTGTGCCGGGCGCGGCCCAGCCTCACGTGGAGGGTGTTCGGGGCCGGGGCCGGGGCTGGGGCTGAAGCCGGAGCCGAGCGACGCGGGGCTGGCACCCGCCTGTGGAGGGCTCGGCCCTGTCGCGGGGCGCGGCCTCAGCGCGCTGTAGCGGATGGTGGGAGCGCCCAGAGCGGCGAGTGGGGTGAGCGCGGTGGGGTCACCGGTGGCTCAGCACCACCAGCAGCTCGGTCCTCCTCCGCGGGACAGCTGAGAGCGAGCGGTATGAGCAAAAGCGAGGAAAGCGTGAGGTGAAATAGCGACAGTTGAACCGGTGAAGGAAAGAGGAAGGAAGCGCAGCACAGGACGTCGTTCAGCACCTCCCCGATGGCCCTGTCTGGGCAGCCTCCGAGCGATAGCCACCCTGAAAGGCACATCCCAGCCCCCGCTTCTTAACGCAGAATACGACATAGAGGACGGAGTGTCCCTTCGGTCAGGTCCCGGCTGTCGCCTGCCAGCTGCATCTCCACTCCCAGCTTGCCCACCTGGCAGGTTTAGCAGCAGCCACACACCGGGGTGTTTGAGCCCTAGGATCAGGGACAGTGCAGCCTGCTGCCCAGGACAGGGGAGAATGCATTTTGAAGTAACAAAGGGTAGGAGCTTTTCCTTAGAGAACGGGTAAGTATACTGAAACAAGACTGCTAAGGGAAAAGACTTCTAGTCGTAAAAAAAAATTGTGGTAAATTCTTTACTGAGAATGAAATAAGCACCTCGTTTGTGTAGCCACTCCGTGTGTCTGTATTCTGGTGAAATCCCATGGTTTGCACGGGAGGATCTGGTGATTGGTTTCAAAATCAGCTTAGTCGTTAACTGTGGTGCAGTAACATCCTTTGGAAAAATCAGTTTGCGTGATCTGTATTTGAAGTGTTCTAAATAAGTTATTAAGCTAGCAATTCAGTTCCTGATTACAACAGCATAATTATGCTTCAGTTTTATATTTAGAACTTGATAGAAAAGCGTAATTTAGGAATATTCGTTAGTTTGTGGGGGTTTTTTTTAATACTTTCTGTGGTGGCCCATGGGATCATTTTATGTGTCACTTTTCAAGGTGTAGACTTTAAGTTTTGTCTTCAATTTTTCAGAGGCGGGTGTATAGAACAACAACACATGTACCACAGGAGCTGGGACAGATCATGGACTCAGAAACATTTGAAAAATCTCGTCTCTATCAGCTGGACAAAAGTACTTTCAGCTTTTGGTCAGGCCTCTATTCAGAGGTTGAGGGCACTGTAAGTTCCTTTCATGTGATATTTTTCATGTACTCAAACTGTGAAGTACTTTGGTTGCTAGTGATCCCATGAAGCTGCACCATTGGCATTCTGGGGTTGTACAATGAACACTGACATTTATATTCTGGTTTTGTTTGTGGCTGTATTTGCTACACAAAAAGAAGCAATTATTCAGAAAGCATGTCATTTCTTTCTGCAGTGCTGAGTCATACGGCAGAACTACAGTGTTAGCTTACATTTTAATTATATTCTATAATAGTGTCCATTGCAAAATAATTAAGCAGCATGAGAGTTATTTTAAATTGTTAAAGTACAGATCTTTTGCTGTGTTTGGAGGAATGCAACTACTTTCATTTTTGATAAAATTTAAGTAGGAAGCCTGTGTAGGAAGAGCATAGCTTTTGCTTTCTTTTATGATGTTTTCTTTCTGTTCCATCCCTGTTTCTGTAATAACAGATGCACAATGGTTTTTGCAGCTGATTGATTTATTAAGGAAATTAGTGCATCCGTCTTCCACACCTGAGCCACAGAATCCAGCCTGAGCAGCAGCCAAAGTCAGTTACTAAGTCAACAAGCATCTTCATTTGTATGTGGTTCACTGTTTCAGCTGTGATGGTGGCAGACAGCTATAAAATAGATATATCTCAAACTGCTGCCACCATTAATTAATTGATTCTGTTGCAATGATGCTGATGTGCAAAAGCCAAGGGAAAAACCATGGAATATGTGAGTTAAAGCTCCAAGCTAATAATTTGAGTACTGGCCTGAATAAACAAGTTTTGGAGCAGTCTGTTTCCACATCCTGCCCTTGGGTGACAGCAGCTCCAGGCAGTGCTCCATGCTGGGGGCAGAGTGGCTGGAAAGTGGCCCAGTGGGCAGGGACCTGGGGATGCTGGTCAGCTCATGAACATGAGCCCGCGTGTGCCCAGGTGGCCAAGAAAACCAAGGGCATCCTGGCATGTAGGGGGTCAGTCTTATCTCCCAGATAACAAGCTAGTGCACCAGGGGAAATGGCCTCAAGTTGTGACAGATGAGGTTTAGATTGGATCTTATGTTTCTTAATTGGAAGGGTGGCCATGCATTGAAACAGAGAGTAAAAGGAAATGACCTCAAGCCCTCCTCCAGGGGAGGTTTGTCTGGGATGAAAAATTTCTCCAGTCTGCCCAGGGCAGAGGTGGAGTCCTGGACCACTCCAGGGTGGGCTCTGCACTGCTGGGTTGGACTCAATGATCTTAGGGTGATCTTCCAGCCTAAAAGTTTCTATGATTATATTCTGCAAAGTGGAAAGTCCCTCACGTGTAGGGTATGTACAGCTGTCTGTGATGGTGAATTACTGCTCCTGTCTCTGACTCTGAGGTGTGTCTTTCTCAGCATCTGTCCTGCATTTATCAGATTCCATTTGAAATGAGGTGGCCTTCACTCTCTGGGTCTGGCCCGTTTCCCGTTGTCTCCAGGCTGGAGGGAGGTGGTTGAGCTGCGAGATCTCTCCGGCGCACTTTATTTTCTCTGCTGAGCTTTTAAAACCGCCGTGCTTGCTTTGGTCCTTTCCATCTCCTGACACTGAAATTCTCCCTAGGGGTCAGGTTGTAAGAGTAAGCCTTTTCAAAATAAATAAATAATTGCACCCCTGGCATTAGCAATATTGGAAGGCTGCTTGCTTGAAAACTGATTTTTTTTCATTATTTTTATATAGTGATGCGTCACTTGCTAAGAGAGCACTTGCTTCAGTAGCTCTAGCTTGGCATTTCTTTGACGGTGGTGTACCCTAAATGTTCACTCCCTGTTCCTTGGCAGCTGGTATGTCAGGAGATGTTGGGAGCAGGCTCAAGGAGGGGACCATGGAGCTTTCTTCAAAACGGCTGTAGCAACTCCAGTACGGAAAGTGAAACTGGGGCTTTTCTCTGGGTAGGGAACACAGGTGAACCTCTGCTCTAGACAAGAGGCTGCAATATGGATATATGTATGTTGTTATACAATCACAGGGCTCTGGAGCTTTAAGGTCTTCTGAAGATACACCTTATGTCTGGACCAATACAGCGGCAAAGTCTACAGAAAATAGGCTTGGAAATATGCTAGTATTTCACAGGAAAGAGGATAATTACCTGCCCTCTACTTCTGTAAAGTAAAAATTCATTATTGCCAGATATTCCAGGCTTGTTTCATCACTGTTAAGATCAGAGGGGTGGCAAAAAGCTAATTATAAAACTTGTCTTATTCACCCTTTAAAGGTTCTTACCATGCTGAAATTTTAGGAGACTAAGATGACAGTGTGTTTCATACTGCATCTGTGATATGTGGTTTTGTTTTTAAGATGATTCTCCTCTGTGGAGGAATTCCTTTTCTATGGAAACTGTCTGGTCAGATCTCTGGTCGTGCTGGGTTTGGACCAGAATATGAGGTAAGTAGGCTTTAAATTTCTGTGAAAGTATTTGGCCCCTACTGCAATAATTTTTTATTTTTAAATTGGTATTTCATTAAAAGTGAGATTTTGCTAACCTGTAATATTGTAGAAATAACAGACATTTTCTGGTGCATACAATGACAATGATTCTGAGAAATGCTAAATTGGCTTGCTTTTAAATTAGCTTACTAATTGAAACAGCCTTATATGTTAAAAGGGAAACCTGGTGTCTGCTTGAGTCTAATGAGGGTGGGCTGGGTTTTTGGGAACTCTTTATTTGGGTGTTTTCGTTTTACTAATCCTAGAATTGATCTACCTGCACACTAAAAGGGTAAGAAAATTGAGTGTACTGTTATGTTACCTTTGTGCTGTCGATGAGGCGTGTATCCAAATTTGTGTTCCAAATCCTTAGTAAGCTATTATATTGAGCAATAATTAGTCATCATGAGCAAGTTAAATCTGTGAATTTTTCTAGCATCATCTTCTAATCATTTTCAGTTAAACCACTGACCTAAAAGCCATTTTTAACACCTAGAATATTTGTTAGTATGGGTCAGTAAGTATCAGGTGGTTTTGTTTGGTTTTGTTTTTTAGATTGTTCAGTCATTGGTATTTCTGCTGCTTGCAACACTCTTCAGTGCAGTGACTGGTCTCCCATGGAGTTTATATAATACATTTGTCATAGAAGAGAAACACGGCTTCAATCAACAGGTATTGCAGAGAGCACTTGTACTGACCAAATTGGTTCAGATTGGTTAGATAGACTGGTCCTTTAATGAATGTGCAACACAAAATAATGGTTTGGGTCAGGCCTTACTAAAGAAGAGTGCATCTGCGGGGGCTTGAGTCCTTTTGGTTGTAAGGTGCTACTAGGAGAGCTCCTTTTCTTGTGAAAAAATGAAAAAGTGACATGAAATCTTGTGATTTATGACACTGGCATTGCTGGTTTGCCATTTGTCTTAACTGAAGGGATCAGTTCACTAACCAGAATGGCATATTAATATTTACATTGACATATCACTGATATAATTTATCCTTTCTTTGCAGACGCTGGGATTTTTTTTTAAGGATGCTATCAAGAAGTTTGTTGTGACTCAGTGTATTCTGTTGCCAGTGACATCTCTTCTGCTTTACATTATTAAAATAGGGGGAGACTACTTTTTTATCTATGCCTGGCTCTTCACGTTAGTTGTTTCCTTGGTGAGTATGAGAAGATGTTTGGGTTTCTTCCAGACTCCAGCTTACTGGCATGAATTTTGAAGTTAATGTTGATGTCCTTTTGCCTCTCATGTCCTGTTCCTTTTTCACTAACCAGAATTTAAACTTGTAAAATAAATGCCAGCTTGAAGATATGCAGGTACACTGTAATGATATTTTTAGGTCAAGGCTGTTAGTCATTGTGGAGACAGAGGCAGCAGGCAGACAACTGCTTTAGCCCTGCACACAGTTGGGAGACAAAAAAGAAAATAGGGGACATGAAATTTGTTGCCTCTTTTTAGGCTGTTGTTTTGCAAGTTAGCAGGAATTAGTCCCGCTTGTTCTATCTCCTGGTTCCTTCATCTCTGCAGCTGAGTATGAAACACTTCAGAGCTTTCCAGGATTGGTGAAGTGCGTGGAAGTGACAACCTGTCACTGATGAGCCCTTTGCTCCCAGCTGCCTAGAGGCCTTGTCTTCTGCACTGCTCACACCAGTTCTCAAGTGTGTAGGTGATTTGTGCAGTTTGCTGAACTGTGGACTGCCCACCAGACAAAGCAGTCCATAGAGAGCCTGGCTATAGATCCCATTTCATACAGGACTCTGCTTTATCAAGTGTTTTTTTCTGAAATTGTGCCCTCTTTTTGAACTTTTTTCTCCACCTTTAGTACTAAACACATTTGCATGCCCTGTTCTTAATATCTGCATGTGTTTGCAGGTGCTTGTTACAATCTATGCAGACTATATTGCACCTTTGTTTGATAAATTCATTCCGCTTCCGGAGGGAGAGCTCAAGCAGCAAATTGAAACAATGGCAAAGAGCATTGACTTCCCATTGACTAAAGTGTATGTTGTTGAAGGTGAGGTTTTGTTATTTTTTTTTTTTAATTAAAAGATT
>VZUA01013791.1:36241-48019 GCA_013401035.1 Horornis vulcanius
TTTTTCTTGAAATGTTCACAGGGATGGTTTCTTATGCTGTAGCTGGATGGTCTCACACCTTCTACTTGAGACTAATTTTTTTCACTTTCTATAATTGAATTTCTCATCTTTTTTTCTCAGGTCATGGAATATAACATGGAGCATGCCAGCTGCCATGTCACTTCAATTCCATGTTTATGGAGTACTTTACTATTTGACATTTCCACTATTACTTATTTTGCTCCTGTCTGAACTTGATTTCAGGGGCTTTCCAAAATTTTGTTTTGGTTTCATGTCCTACCTGTGGGGCTCAGAGGTGTTTTTATTGACTTTGTGAAAGCAGTATGAGATGGCATAAAGACCTAAAATGGTAGAAGTTTGCTGTTGGAGAGGCTGGTGAAGGCTTTATCTAGCCTAGAAGCTTTGACTCAAACCTTTGGAGTGATCCAATCCTGCTAGTGTTGTTCTGCCTCGGTGCTGCTCAGAATCACTGATACCCTTGGCACACCTGCGTATCTTCTCTTTTCAAGCTGAGCTAAAGCTCTTCAAGTTTGAAAGTCAGTGCAGAGGTTTGCCAAACAGCTACGATTTCCCCAGATGCATTGCTGGCTGTATCCCAGCTTTTAACAGCTGTAAAAGTACCATGAACCAGTTGTTGGTACTGCAGCCCCTGTGCCGTGTCCTGCAGTGGCTTCTGCAGCATGTCTGCTTAAGTGGCAGGGGGCTGCAGTGGAGGCTGCCAAACCTCCAAATGCTGCCCCTCCTCACTGTTTCTGAAGTCTTCATATTTATCTGTTTCCATGCATCTTTGCTGGCACACTGGAAAGAATTCTATGTAATTTGGCACAAGTTCTTTGCCTGGAGCAGTGTCAAAGCTCTTGCCACTCTAAATCTGAAATTGCAATAGAATTTGCTTTTCTTCTTGGACATTAGATATTCACGTCTGCTCTAATGGTTTTAGTGCTTTTAGTGATTTCACGCTACATTTCTCTATTGAAGTCATCATTACTTAGATTTTAGAATATGCTTCAGCTTCCAAACAGATCTGCTTGAGTTTGTCTACTGTTCATTTGGGGACGTTGAGAATTCCTCTGGAAGAATCTGGTCTGTGTCATTCTCTACAGGCTTCAGTGCATGGGATTATTCAGATCATGGTCTTTAAATTTTCCCCATCAGGTTCTAAGCGTTCTTCCCATAGCAATGCTTATTTCTATGGATTCTTCAAGAATAAGCGGATAGTGCTCTTTGACACACTCCTGGAAGAATATTCTGCTTTGAACAAAGAACCAGCAGAAGGAGAAGATGGTGAGAATGAGGAAACAAAGTCTAAAACCAAAGTGAGTTTGTCTTTCTTTGTGTTGTTTATATTAACTTCACTGTGAGATATTCCCTTGTGTTTTCTAATGTATTTTAAAGGTCCTGAGTAAGTTGCTAAAACCCAAACCCTAATGATTTCAACACCAAAGAATGCCTGGCTTGCTAATTGGAATTTTTTGGGCTGTGTGAGTTGTGCAGGTAATACCAGAGACTGTAAAAATTCACAGAGGCTTCAGCAAAACATTAGTTCCCTGCATATAAAAACTGGATCTTTCCTATAATTCTTCAAACAAGGGACCTGTTCAGGATCTTAGCTCATCTTCTTCTCTTGGGATTGCCGTACCAAAGCTTCCCTTTGAAGGAAATACTTTTAATTCTTAGCATGTCATATGTGTGCCTTTTAGTGCATGCAGAGTTTTTGGTGGAGGAGGCACAGACAGAGTGCACGTGTGCATCCTCCCATGCCCTGGTCAAGAACAGGATGGTGGCTGGGCACTGACCTCTCCTTCAATGTGCAGCTGCACACCACGAGTCTGCTGGAACAGCTGCTGTGGCCTCAGAAGAGTATGGAAATGACTAAAGCTAATAGAATACTTTCTGAATATCCGGAAGGAGTTATTCTGAGGAAAACAAACCTTGTGCAGCCTAAGGTTAGGCCGATGTTTAGATGGTGGTTCAGTGCAGCTTCTGTTCCTTGACACCATGTTAGTGGTGCCCAGGGTTTTGTTTGGCAAATACTGCAGAAGTGGGTAGTGAGAGGAGGGGATGTTGAGCTCACCTGATCTAGTCATAATGAGAGTCTGTGTTCCATTTCAACAGGTTCTTCAGCCTTTATGTTTACTTCTGACTTGCTAATGGATCTTTGAAGGTGCAGATGTCCTTCCTAATGATAGTTTCAAGGCATGTCATAGGGCTTTTAGAAGAGGACAGTTCCTTTTAAAAGGATCAGTGCTGCCTTGGGAGGAAGGCTACATGTTGTGTGTTGAAGGAAAGTACGGACAGGACTTTGCTCTCAATTGTCCTCTGAAATTCTGAAGCTCTGAATACCTGTTTCCAGTGTAATGCTTTGCCTGAGTAAAGGAATAGGATGAAAGGGATAGGAGAGTATTTGGAAGGCAAATCTTCCAGTGTTCTTTCAGGTCTGCATCAGCTTGTCTACGTAACTAGAAATAAGAGAACACTACCTTATAGTAGAAATCTTCTTAGACTTAAAAGGTTTTTTTTCTGTAAGTATCTTCATGAAAGTGGCTCAGCAAAAGATTATATGTGTGTTTCTGCTATTAGAAGGGAATGGCCTGATTTGGGATGCTTAAGTGATCAAGGAAAAAACAAATGAGGAAGAAAATTATTTGTGTTCAGACATATCTGATAATACTTCTGCTTTATTATTCCCTCAGAATAAGAAACAAGGATGTAAAAATGAAGAAGTTCTGGCTGTACTTGGTCATGAATTGGGTCACTGGAAACTAGGTCATACTGTCAAGAATATAATCATCAGCCAGGTAAGTTATTTTAAACTGGTTTTTTGGTTGGGGTTTTTGTTTGGTTGGGTGTTTGTTTGTTTGTTTGTTTTGGTTTTTGTTTGTTTTTTTTTTTTCCTGGAGCATCTGTAATTATAGCTGTTTCCAAATGCTCTCTTCCAGATTTGTTAGTGTACATTCATCTGATATACATATGCTGTGTGACAGAAAGTTGGTCTGGAACACAGCCATTCTTCTTTCCTGTTCCATGTGTTTCAATAACAAACAATATTCTGGCACCTTCCATTTTACTCTAAAAAGACCAACCAACCACTTGGATAGCTCATCACCCTCTCTAGAGAACTCAGTGAGGTGTGGTTGTGCCTCTTGGCTCTGAAAAGCCAGGCAAGCACAGTGCTTGTACATGATGCTGCACAGCCTAGATGGAAGCATGGAGTGTTTCCAGGAACAGAAGTACAGCACAGCACAGACACATTTTGTTTGGCTTTAAACTTTTCAGAACCTATGCTTAATTCCAAGGAGATGGGTTCAGTCCTGTAGTCCCTCCTCACTTCTCTTCTTGCTTTTTCATCTCCCTTCATTACTTGGTTTGGTTTTTTCTCACTGACAGAAAATAGTGGTTCTTCTACTGTTGCATTTTCACAAAGCAGGTAAAGACCGTTTGCTCATCTCTATATATTAATTCAAAAGTAATCTACTTGTTTTTTTTACAGTGGTGTCCATGTACAACTCTATAATGTGATGTTATGGGATGACTTACCTTAATCAAGAATCTTTTTTCTTTTCTCCAGATGAATTCCTTCCTTTGCTTCTTCTTGTTTGCTGTGCTAATTGGTCAAAAAGAACTCTTTGCTGCATTTGGTTTCTATGACACCCAGCCTACCCTGATAGGGTTGATGATTATTTTCCAGTTCATTTTTTCACCTTACAATGAGGTAAATTGTTTTAATGACATAGACGCTGAAGTATTATCCTATTTAAATATTGATTCTTTTTGTCAGGGGAAGTTGGAAGTTTCATGGGGATTTATTGGGTGTCTCATTTTGATTATCAGGCTTAGTGCTGCATGTTGGGTAGCTCTCCCAGTTTCAGTAATAATAAAGAAAATATAATAAATTCAAATTCAGTTAAAAATATTTTATTGGATAAAGCTTAGTGAGATCAGTCTGCAGCCGCAGCAATGTGTGTGATGTGGGTAGCTAGGTATGGCAGTATTTACTGGCACTGAAGAAATTTGCAGGTAGCTGAATTTTAAAATATTTTTGATGCATTTCTCTCCACAGGTTCTCTCATTTTGTTTGACTGTATTAAGCCGACGATTTGAGTTTCAAGCAGATGCATTTGCCAAGGAACTTGGGAAGGCTAAAGACTTATATTCTGCTTTGATCAAGCTAAACAAAGATAATTTAGGATTCCCTGTTTCTGACTGGATCTTTTCAATGTGGCATTACTCCCACCCACCCCTTTTAGAAAGACTTCAGGCGTTGAAAGATGCAAAGCAAGAGTGACAGCAATGATTGCTGGTTCAGAGACAGTGCTTCCATCTCAGAAGCAAAGTTCAGAGCTGCTTTTTAATTTTTTTTTAATGGATAATGCGAATTAAGTGCGCTGTTAACAGCACCACAGATCTGAGTATCCTGAAACAGGTATTAAATTATAAATGACTTATTTTTAACAAAAACAAAACTGTGGAACTTAATTTAGAAAAAGTGCTGGGTGAAGACCTTCCCCCCCCACCCGCCACACTGACTTTTATTTCCATATCATAGTATAGACTTTTAAAGGAAGGAACACAAGTGTAGACTTCAAAGCACCTTTTTCTTCCGTTTGTGTATGCCTTGAACATTGCTTTTGATCCTTTTTCTATTCTCAGCATTGTGTGAACCTTCCCAGTCTCACTCTCTTCACAGTGAAGAGACTTTGGGTGACTTGATTTCCTGTATAATGATACTTGTGCTTGCCAGTGTGTTTTAAAAAGGCTGAATGCAGCTGCAGGCTTTTCTCCTGCGTTCATGTCTGTCATAATGAAAAATGCTACTTAATAAAACCTTCTTTCTCTGAAGTGTGGGAAGAAGGATGAATTATAGCTGAGAAAATGTACCATGTCTTCCTTGAAAATGAGCACTAGGTGGTATTTAGTAGCATTACAGTGGGATTAGGCTGCTCCTATTCCCCACAGTGCTGCTGGGGGTATGGAAGGATGTTACAGAGAATCACACATTTGAAAAAATTGCTAATTCTCTCTTGTTCTCCCTTTTTCTACATCTCAGTTCCCCCATTTCTGTTGTACTTTGCTTAGATTTTTTTTGTGTATATGGAAGTGTCCAGTTACTCAGCCAGTGTGTCAGAGCTGCACTCTCATTCTGAGGGAGCTTATCCTCCATTCCATTGAGGGTTTTCATTCATATGAATCCAGCTGAAATAGTAGTGTTGGCATACTTGTTCTTCATCATTGTTCTTATATATATAAATTCTTACATATAAAAAGCCCAGGAAACAGTTTGCCAACATCAGTTACTGAAGAACAAAGTAGGTAAATGTGTAAATGGCTTCAGCATTGATTATCTGAGACTTTTCTGATGAAAAATAGGATTATATTTACTTTTGTTGAAGTAAAAATAAAAGTAAAATATAAGTTTGCATGTGCATACCAATGTTTTAACCAGCCTGAATATAAATAGTCCATATAAAAATCAGATTTTCTATCTGCAGTAAATTAAAAAGTTCTGCTCAGCTCTGTACAAAGAGAGAAAGCATCGAAGCAATTGTCATTGTTTCACATGTCAGAATATTCTCATGTATTTTATTGTTAGCTTACATTTGTTTTTCTGATCATAGGGAAAAAAAAGCCTCATATGATGATGGGCACAATGATGTCTTGGGTGAAACAAGATGTTGCTGAAAGCCCTTTGTATGCCTTATTCTAATTGTGTTTATACCCCAGCAAATATGGAGCTAAATTATAGATACAGATTTAGGAGACAGTTTTACAAATCTGGAGAGCCTATGTTTGTCATGTTAACTGTATTTAATAAAAGGCCCTCAAAAATAAAAGCATTAACTTGAATCTGTCAATTCAGAAGAATAAATAACTGTCAAGTTTTGAATGAGATGTTGGCTGATGTAAAGCTCTGGAAAACATATTAAGTGTGCTTTGAGAAAATAATTTGTCTCATCCATTAGGTAAAAATTGTATGCAAAATTGAATTTTCTGGCTATTTCAGAAATTTGGGTAAATGCAAACAAAAAGGAGATTCAAGTGTGAAGATGAAGGAAATGCCAGTTCCTATGGAAGCATGAAATATTTCAAATACCTATCTCACAGGTGAGGATAGTGTTTTTACAATGTTACTTCCTTTTCTCCCCTATCAGTGTTTAGTTATCTCTGAAGTTCTTCTAGCTGGATTTCATGTGTAGGTACTGAACAAGGTTTCAGAATTGGTTCCAGTTGCTTCTCAGCACTGCAGTTGTCAGTGTGTGCTGCTGAGCTTCTACCTGCCTACATTTCTACTGGGGATTTGGAGTGCATCAGCTACATCTTGTAGAGCTTCCACAGCCTCAGATTGCTTCCTATCTCCCTGAGAATGGTCAAAATTACACCTAAATCTTCCTGTGTAACTTCTGCCTTCCCAGGTACCTAAATGCTCCCACAGTGTCTATACAGCCATGTGATAAGGCAGCACCAGCTTCATGACAAAGTAGGTCTGCTTAGACCAGCCACCCTCCCTTCCAGGGAATGACCAGTTTGAAGGAAAGAGGCAAGAAAATTAGCAAGTGTGCATTTAGTTTTCTGTACCTGTAGCAAATACTCTTCAGATACTCAAGGGAACCCAGAGCAGAACATCTCTGGCATCTGTGGGACTGCTGGGCATTCATCAGCAGGGTCCTGTCCAAAGGCTGGAGCTTCAAATTCCTGTTTCCTGCTTTGCCAGATTTTTCTGCTGGTCTAAGTAGAAACCTGAGAGAAGGCATGCTGAGGAAAAGTGCCAGACATGGAAAGGTGACAGGAGGACTAAAATTGAATCCTTAGTGAACGTGAAGCTTGATGTGTCTTGGTAATATGTGCTGGCAGCCCAGAGTCTCAAGTGCCCTGGGCTGATCCCCAGCAGGGATGGGCAGGACAAGAGAGGGGATTCTGCCCCTCTGCTCTGCAAGGGTGAGACCCCATCTGCAGCGCTGCCTCCGGCTCTGGCACCCCCAACAAAAGAAAGGCCTGTTGGAATGAGTCCAGAGGAGGCCACGGAGATGTTGGAGCCCCTCTGCTCTGGAGCCAGGCTGGGAGAGCTGCGGGGGGTTCCACCTGGAAAAGGCTCCAGGGACACCTTAGAGCCCCTTCCAGGACCTAAAGGGGCTGCAAGGGAGTTGAGAGACTTCGGACAAGAGCCTAGAAGTGACAGGACAGGGAGGGATGGCTTTAAGCTGAAGGAAGATAGATTTAGATCAGATATTATGTAGAAATTCTTTACTGAGAGACAACTGGCACAGGTTACCCACAGAAGCTGTTGCTGCCCATCCCTGAAAGTGTCCAGGCTGGGCAGGGCTTGGAGCAACCTGAAAGTGGAATATGTCCTTGTCTATGCTTTAAGATCACTTCCAATCCAAACCATTCTGCGATTCTGTGATGATAATAGGCATAAACGTCTCCCTTTCAAAGCGTTTCAAGAGCCTCCATTTGTTCATGCAGGACTGTCAGGGCCACCGGGCTCCCTTCTGCTCTGGGTGGCGAGCAGGTCCTGCAGCTGTGCACGTGGGCCAGGTGTGCAGGCTGGGGAGCGCTGGGCACGCCGTGTGCGCGGGCCCCGTGTGCGGTTGCCGGGAGCGATGTGCGGGGTGTGCAGGCTGGGGAGCGCTGGGCACGCCGTGTGCGCGGGCCCCGTGTGCGGTGGCCGGGAGCGATGTGCGGGGTGTGCAGGCTGGGGAGCGCTGGGCACGCCGTGTGCGCGGGCCCCGTGTGCGGTGGCCGGGAGCGATGTGCGGGGTGTGCAGGCTGGGGAGCGCTGGGCACGCCGTGTGCGCGGGCCCCGTGTGCGGTGGCCGGGAGCGATGTGCGGGGTGTGCAGGCTGGGGAGCGCTGGGCACGCCGTGTGCGNTCTTCGGATAGCGGCGGGGCTTCGGAGCGCACGCCCCGCAAGAAGGAGCCGCCGCGGGCCTCGCCACCGGGCGGTGTGTCCGAGGCGTCGGCCGTCGGGGCCACCCCTGCGCCCGGCTCCGAAACCACCGGCATCGCCGAGACCCCTGAGGGCCGCCGGACCAGCCGCCGCAAGCGAGCCAAAGTAGGTGTGGGGCGGTCCGGTTGCGGGCCCCGCCGGCGCCTCGTGCACGACGCGCTCGGGCCGGCGGGCGGGGGCCCTGCTCTTCTCGGGCAGCCCTTCCCAGCCCTTCCTCGGGGAGCCCCGGGCCCCGGCCCGGGCTCTGCACGGGATCGGGCCCTCCCGAAGGGAGCGGAGAGCGTGCCGGGGACCGAGGGCTCCGGTGTCTTGAGTGCAGAGGACAAACACGGGGCCGCGCAGGAAGCCACACTGGTTTAAGATCAAGATCCCCTGTTGTCCTAGCTCACCTTCGTGGGCTCTGGGGAGGACTCGTGCCCCGGCATAAAGGAGAGCTTTCTGTAGCTGTTTAGGAACTTTTTGCAGTTTCTGATTGATAACCGAGCAGTAAAAACACCCCAAATCCACGGGAGTGCATTGGCGCGCTCGTGAGTTTACATTTTATCAGCAAATTCTTCTGTTACTGTGGTATATGGATGCAGCCTCTCGAGGCTCATGTGCATGGGATGATGCTGGTTTTGTAGGGTTGTGAAGGTGATGGCCATGCTCAGTCCACTGTTCCTCACCTTCCTTCCATTGGTATTGGAGAGCTGAATCGAGGCTGTGTAAGGGTCAGATTTAGCAATGAAATCTAACAGCTGTCAAAGGTCTCCAATCAATAGTTTGGGTCTGTAGTATGTAATTCTCATCTGTTGTTCTGAATATATGAGTACGGTTTTTTTTTGTTTTTTTTTTTTTTTATTTTGGTTTTTTTTTGGTTTTGTTTTGTTTTGTTTTGTTTTGTTTTTTTGGTGAAACCTTTTATTGGAAACGTTGTTTCAAAAGATATTGAAGATCTTGCCTGTGCCGGGGTTGGAGTGTTTGACATGGAAGCTGAAATTACTTTTTGGAACAGTTTTGTCCTGTGGCATTGAATGTGGCTCTTCAGAGCTGTTGTGTGATGTGATAACTGGACTGATCCTTCACACATTGGAGCTGTTGGGTAGGTCAGTCTGGTGCATCTTTTAAATCAAAATAAGGTAGGTGTAGACTGGACATAAGGAAGGCATGTTTTACAATGGGGAAGTATTAATGGGCACATTGGACAGGGCTTGGAGCATCCTGGTCTAGTGAAAGGTGTCCCTGCCCACGGCAGGATGGATGGAATGAGATGGGTTTGAATGTCCCTTCCAATCCAAGCCATTCTGTGATCTTCAGAGGCAGCATTCCTTTTTCATAGTGGTCTGTTGACTAGTAGGAATTCGTGCTCTGTGTGGGTTGTGTGTTGGTGATGGTTCTTTGCACTGACAGTACCCATCTGCAGAGGGTGTTTGTCTCTTGTGGCACCATCTGTGCCCTTGAGCACTCTGGCCAGCACGAGGTCACCTTCCCATGAATGTTTGTGGTATGAACTTAGTTTGGGAGAGTATCTAGGTTAAAAATAAATCTAGGGAAAAGCTTAGGGTTTTTTACTGAACTTGATGGTTCTTCAAAAGTTGTGGAATCTCAGAGGGAATTGGGAGACTTTAAAGGGCCTTTGGACCAAAGTAGTTGTGTGTAGCTTCAAATACCGTGGTAATGTATGCATGTGCTGAGGGGTCACCGTCACTTCCTTCAGAGTGGGAGTTCACTGGAGGTGCAACAGTGAGAAAAACTGAATATGCTGGACTTTGTGGAATGTAAATACTTCAAAGATAGCAGATTAGGGAGTATGTTAGTATCTTAAAGAACCTAGGGTTTCCTGTACATAGGCTTCCCAAATCTGCTTTGAATTGTGCCCGTTGTTGCTCTTTGGTAGTGACTGAACTTGGACTATGAAAGATTTTTTTCTTTTGGTGAGAAATCCACTTGTTTTTCGCACATTCTGGTGGAAGCTGACCTGTTGGATGTTGGAGGATCTCTAGCTGCTTTCTTTTTATTTTTCCCATGGCTGCATGTTGAGAAGTGCTTTTTCCTTTCCAATCAGTAGGGAAATTCATTAGCAGTATACTGAACTTTCTGACTTTGGATTAAAGCTTGGTTGACTAAGCAGTACAAGATGCAGCCCTTCCAGGCTAGTACTTGGGGTTTCCAAGTTCAAATTGGAGTGAGTCTTTTTGGCTGGAAATTTTATTTATTTTTACTGGAGAACAATAACAGAACAAGACATACATGGCAATAAAGATTGGGGTGTTGAGGGGAAGGGATATTTCTTGTGTTGAGCCTCTAGTGTGTCAATTCTGGAGAGGAAGCTGTGAGCCTCTACCAAGACAAGATTCTGAGTAAGCAGGAGACTGTACAGGGCACAGGTGAGATTTCTGCAGGAAATCTTGTGAATTCTTCTGGTCATCTGTGCTTAGCAGATGAAGTTCAAGTCCAAACACATGGCATTGACACAGAGGCTGCTTTTTGTCTCTTGGCAGGGATGTGAAGGAAGGGAAGAAAACTGGAGAGGTGAAATGATAATATAACACATATAAACTGGGCTTGATGTGAGTAGAATCTCCTACTGTAGGATGCTGAAAATTTCTTTTCTTAGGTTGAGGCAAAAACATTTGGAACTTGTTAAGCTTTGTTGCATTTTATAGCATGGTGTCTGCATAAGATAACTCAAGCCTTTTCTTTAAACTTAAAGCAATTTTGTTATTTGCGACATTAATGTTAGTAGCCTGACTTACAGGCATCTTCAGTGTGTTTATGTTGTGTTGTGCTTTTCACAGGTCGAGTATAGAGAGATGGATGAGAGTCTTGCAAACCTGTCAGAAGATGAGTATTACTCTGAAGAAGAGAGAAACGCTAAAGCTGAGAAAGAGAAAAAACTGCCCCCACCACCTCCACCAGCTCCTGCAGAAGAAGAGAATGAAAGTGAGCCAGAGGAGCCATCTGGTGAGTAGAGAGAGACTTCTCCTCTGAAACTATTTACCTGATTTGTTAACAGAAGTTAGGTGGGACTGGGTGTGGCATCATGAATCCCATGTCCGGTTTCTATCTGGTTTTGAACAATTGTTCTCTGGTGTTTTATTTGCTGGCCCCATATGTGGAAGAAGGGGAGAAATGCAGAAGAGCCAGATAAAGATAGGAATATGCATTAATATAATTCCAAATGAAGCCAAACCTCTTGTGCTAGATTCTCATGATCCTTATTGACTTGTCTTTGGAAGCTTGTTGACCAGAACAGCCTCTCTGGCTCTTTGCTGCCGCACCTGCTCGTGTACGAACATTCACTCTTTCCTCAGAGAGAAAAGAGGTTGGGTTTATGGGGGGGGTTGTTATGCAGAAGAACAGATTTAAACTACTGTGATTCCTGTGGCTTTAAAACATGACTCTAATCTTAAGTTCTGGTTGGATACTGCTTGCTTAAATATCAGTGCTTTCCTTCTTAGCTTAGACAGAGCTTCACTTTACATTGAGAAGTTTTTTGGTCAGTCTTGTTCAGGAGGCAGCTTTTGAAATTTGTGGCAGTAGCAGTACCCTATTCTTTACCTCCACTGTGTTTACAGCTGCCACCATTAGTGAGGTCTGTTGGTGGGGTATCACTCAGCTGCCTAGGTCATGCTTTTGCAAAGTTCAGAGTCAAGAGATTTCATGAGATAACGTGTATACTAGTTGGTGTTAGACAAGAGCTGAAATCTAGTAGTTGAACCTTTGCAGGTTTGTCACTGATGTGAGTCACTGTTAGTCTTCAGTTATCCTATTCTTGGCTGGCAGGCTTGAGAACATAGAATTAATGTTAGCTTGTGGATACCTACCTTCAGTTGCAAAAAAAAAAAAAAAAA
>VZUA01013795.1:0-36401 GCA_013401035.1 Horornis vulcanius
GGTGCCCCTGCCCCTGGCAGAGGGGATTGGAATGAGATGAGGTTTAAGATCCCTTCCAATCCAATTCATTCTATGCTCACTGGCAGTGGGAGCAGGATTTGCTGAGGAATTCTCTCCAGGCACCTCAGTCCCACCCCAGCAGGACTCCCTGGGCTGAAAGAAGCAGCCCAGCACTGCAGAGCAGCAAAGGCCTCTCCTGGTTTCCAGCACTGCATATTTTATCACTGAATGGCCCCACTGGGGGGCAGAATCTCTCCCCACTATAGATTTATATCAGTAAATACATAGATTTTCCCCTTTGATGTTGTTGCTCTTAGCTCAAACCTCTACAGGAGCAGACTGTAACCCAATGTGCTCATTTTCAGGAAGGACAAATATTTAGCTGAGCTCCTAACTCTTGGATGAACTTCTTCCTTTGCAGCATTGTGTTATGAACTGAGGTCTCTGAAAAAGTTTATTAGTCTAGATTTACACCCAGTTTATTTCCTGGTAGAGGGTCCCTCCTGACATCAGCTGCCTTCTCAGAGGGCAAAGGCAATTAGGCAGCAGTGGAAAAGAAACACTGCTGTATTTACATTTAACAACCTTGGCTTGATGCCCTGAATTCCTATGGAATCTGCTGTGAGGTTGGCTGTAAATAACGTGAGTGACTGACAAAAGAACAGAGAGTCTCAGGGCTCTGGGATGGCTCTGAGCAGAGCTCAGCACCTGGCTGGCCCCGTTAAAGAAAATTTCCCCTGGGTCACCCTGTGAGACATCGCTGGGTGAGGGAGCCTGAGCTGACCCAGGGCAGGAGCAGCAGCAAAATTGCACCAATCCCAGATTTACACCAGGAAATGGAGGAGCTGTGAAGTCCTTCCCTGACCCAAAAGTTGGTATTTTTATGTATTGCAGGGCTGTCTGCTCACTGGCTGCAAAAAAAGGGAAAGAAAACCCCAGATCAGTGCATGCTCATGAATTAGTTTAAGATCCTGAGTTTACGTTCTCAACTAGTCAGGTATGGTCCTGGTTTGAATGCAGCTTTTCAAATATTTCCATCAATTATTTCCAGCACAAATAATGCCCACAGAGTGGGAGCAGCATTTATTTGGTGCAGCGGGAATCAGTTCCATCAGTCATTTCCATAGCATGAAGGTAGAACAGGTCTGAAAAGAAAAAAAAAGATAACAATGTCACAATAAAGAATACTAATCCCATAATTAAACAGGACAAATTAATCTGTGGGACAAAGAAATATCAAAGGTCAATTTATTGTTATTTGTGGCCAGGAAATTTCCTTTCTTATTCTGATAAAAATAAAAAGACTTCAGTTTGTAAATACTTGTTACTTTTCTGAGAAAAGTAAGAAAATCTGGGATTTTTTTTCTCTTTTTATCCATCCATTGTTATTTTGATTCTGACATAAGCCCAAAACATAATGCATCAAAAATTGCTACAAATGTAGGCAATCTGAAAAGATCAATAAACAGTTCAGTGGATAGGAGAACAGAACAGTCTTGCAACCTTCCAAAACAGCATCCTAATGTTCCATTTTAATTAAATACAGATTTTCAAAAGACAGTTAACAGAGCAAGTACAACCGAGCAGGTTGGGAATGTTGATTTCTTTCCCTTAATTGTGTTGTGAAGCCACCTCCACAGATAATAGAATAACAAATTAGCATGGAGGACAAAAGAACACAGCAATGACACAAATGAATAAGGGAAAATGAGATGGAGAAAAAGGAAGTGATGGGGACCAAGCCGTGCTGGTTTCTCCTCTCCCAGACCTGGCCCAGAAGCCCCCAGTGACACCCAGGAGCCCCTGGCCCTGTGTCACCCCCTTGTCCTTGAGCCCCTGGTGGCCACTGATGTTCTCCTTCAGCTGGTGTTTATTACAAAGCAAAACACCCCTCCTTGTCCACCCACCCTTTGCTGTTTCCTCCCAGCTAGGACATGGAACACACGTTCCCAGAGTTCCTGGGCTTAAATTTGATTTTGGAGGCAATCAACTTCAACAAAGCTGCTGATTGCAGCAGGACAGGGATTAGATCCTCTGTGAATAAAATAACTTTTCTCCACCTTCCCAGTTCTAGTCTGCCCATGCTGTGCTCACTGTGGACATTGCTAGGGGGAAAAGGCAAAATAATAGGCAATAAATGGGCAAAAAAACCCAAAACACTTAAGGGAACATGCCAATGAACAGGCTTTTCCAAGGGTTTTTTCCCTGCAAACTTTGAATTTTTTCCTTAAAGTTCCTACAGAAATCAACATTCAAAACCTGCCACACAGCTTTGATCCTTTTTTTTAATCATCAATCAAGCAGGAAGACAGCAACAGGATGCACTGTGTCATGTTTGTGGCATTGTAATGTAAGGTTTTGGGGATGTGCTAAAACCACATTAAAGTTCCAGACTCAATTTGGATAAGCATTCAAAATAATCTCACTGATTAGCTGAAGTCTCGGTTGGACACACTTCAGGCACAGCCTTTGCCACTGGATTTCCCTTTCAGCCTTGCTGAAAACACCTTGAGGAATGAAAACGTCACAGTTTTCCTCCTTGGGCCTCTTGGAAGGAGAAGAACATAAAAATGAAAAGTGGTGGGAAAGGAACCAAACTTTTTCAGAGTTTATCACAGTTGATATAATTTCAAGGCACAGAAGAATGTTTTAGGAGATTTCTCATTTTACTGGAATGATTTTAACGCGTTCTGATCCTGAGAGTAGGCAATGTCTGCATGGTGGTTTCCAAAACGACTAAAGAGCATCCAGAGTTCTGCAAAAATTCATATTTTGATTGGACCTGAAAATTGAAGGCCTCTCATCACTTGTAGTGCTCTAAATTAATTCTGATGTAACACCAATTTTTCTGCAGGCTGTGGTGGAGAGCAAAGCTGAATGTCTGTTCTGCTTCTGTGATGTCCAGGTTACATTTTAAAGACAGAGACATGCAAAGGAAGGAAACACACAGGGAACAAGACCCTGCTGCCTTTCCTTTAGCAGAAGAGGGCTAGAGAAGCCTGGCCAGTGTGAGAGGTCCTTTGTTCTGGCCAGTGTCCCCTGAGGTCCCATCACAGGCTCTGCTGCCTGACCTAACCCATGTGTAGTTTTTTGCGTGGTTTTCTCTTACATATCCTAAATCATATAATCCTGCCATGATATAAAAGTTAGGCCTGCATGATCCTTCATGATCTTATCCAGAGTTTATTCTGGACCCCCTGAGTCACCTAGGAGCTGGATATCCACATCAACCTCTGTGCCAAGCCCCAGGGCCCAGAGCTGGGGCTCAGCTCTCTGCTGAGCGTGCCCACAATGCCAGCCTGGAGCATGGACACTGCAAACTGTGGTGGCTTTGCTGGGGACACTGCAGAGCCACAGCTCTCCCATCTACTCCCATTCCTTCCTCTCTCCCTGGCTGGATTCTGAGCTCCTCACTGTGTTTTTTCTGCTGCCCTCCCCCCACTGCACTGGCTGGTGCCTCCAACCTGGTGTGCAGGTGCTGGGGTCCCGCTGGGGCTGGCACAGCAGCTGGCACAGCCTCACAAACTGCTCAGCTGAAAATTTCAAGTCCACCTGCCCTTCTGCCTTCTCCAGCCACCGGGTGTTTGAGAATTTTTTTGTTGTTTGTGGGGATTTTTTTNCCAAAGAAACACTGCACACAAGCCATCAATTCATATTTAAGCAGTGAATAATTTCAACAAACATCCAGAGGAAGGAATACATACAAGCAGTTCTTACTCCTACAGCAGTGTCCTATTGCTCTGCAGTTTATCAGGGACTTTTCTCTCTCCCTTGCCAGACACTTGTGTAAAAGAAGAGACCTTTTTGAAAGGGTTTCTCAGGATTGCTGAGCATTTGCTCTGCTAATAATAGATCAAGAATCCTGGTCTAATGATCCTAGATCAGCCACAAACTGTAATGCTGAGTTATGCTGTGCAAGGGGTTAGTGAGGCCATGGCAGCTCCATTCCCCAGGCAGTCAGAGGACCTTTCTTGAAAAACTTCCATCTGGCAGTGCTTGATAAAACTTGGCCAGGGCACCGTGGAGTTTACCAGTGAGGAATCCAACAAGAACTATTTGAAGACCAAAAAACTGTCAGTGAGGAGCAAAGATTCAGTGCTGAGGGTCTGTGAGCTCTTCATGTGCACACCCATGTGCTCCTGACACTCTGAGATTGTCAGGATCTCTCCACTGCTGTGGCAGTGGGAATGTTCTCAGTGCAGGACACAGCACTGCTGTGTTATTCTGAGCTCAGCCCAGCAAACACTCAGGAGGATTCAGACATGTCTTGCCAGACACCTCTCTGACACTTCTGTATTGATCACCAAGCAGCGGTGAGAGTTATGAATGACCTTTTTTTTAAATTCCATCGCTGCGGAAAAGAAGGAATGAACAAATATAAAGTCAAAAAAAGGATTAATTTCACAGAGCCTGGCCAGATCTTGGATGCAAAGCCAACAGTTCATGATTAAAGTGCCAAGTAATGAGCAGAAATAGTTAATTCAGGCTTGGAATCTCCTCCTAACCTGAGGCAGGAGGAGTGAGTTTGTTTGCCTGATTGTCCCTCACCACCCCATCCTGAGGAGCTGCTTGTTGAACTCCCCCAGCACATGAGAAACAAAAGGGGGCCCTGAGAGACCTTCTGTGCAAAGCTCATGTGGGCAGAGCAGTTTGAAAATTAAACTTCCTCCAAGCGAAACCATCCGTAATTTCCTCCCAAATGCCTCCTCCTGAGCCGAGGAATAAAAGTTGCAAAATCAACAGAGGCATCTATTTTCCCTAAGGCAATGCACAGGAGCTGACCTAGCAAAAGCTTGTCTTTGTTTTGCTGCTACAGATTTTTCCTTTTACTTTGGTCTTGTTTTGTTTCTAGTGGTACCAATCTAGCTGTCCAAACTGTCTCTGTTCCCACAGAATAATAATCAACTTCCTAGTTCAACAGCTTTATGTAATGAATAATAAAAAGAATATCTGAGTAACACAGCTCTGCAGCATTGTATCTTATCCATTCTTCCCTCATGAAGGAATTTAGAAAAGTTTAGGCATCATCTAAATATTTTTAAAAG
The DNA here is from genome assembly GCA_013401035.1 of Horornis vulcanius. Classification (NCBI taxonomy): domain Eukaryota; kingdom Metazoa; phylum Chordata; class Aves; order Passeriformes; family Scotocercidae; genus Horornis; species Horornis vulcanius. Next base: position 5,046 of record VZUA01013795.1, read on the forward strand.
GAAGGAATGATGCCAGAATTTGATGACACATATGCATATTAGCAGTGGGAATAAAAGTTAACAGATATTAATATTCTTCTCTGGGAGGTGGACTTTTTGCTTAACTTTTCTTGGAACAAGCACAGTCTATGCAACAAGCAGAGCCAACACTTATCTTTCTCCTCTATTATCTTATAGCTGCCTTAGCATTAAACTTTTACCTTTTGCTACCGTACAATTTTAGTGAAAGTCTTCAATTAGCTTCTGTCTACTTGTCAGAAAGCTATTTATCCCCCCTGTAGGTGTGATTTCTACATTTAGGATGAATTGTGTGCTCATCTTCGTGCAGAGCCCTGCACAAGCTGGGGACAACAAAAGGTGCATTCCTGGAAGGTGGAGCAGTGGTCGTGACTGGCAGTGGATCTCCTGTACCCACACACAGCACAGGGGGCCCTTGGCTGGATCTGGGAAGGGCTGCAGAAAACTCATGTTGCACATGGCCTTGAGAAGTCTTCTGATAAACATTATTTGCAAATAAAAATGTTTTTCCACCCTTCTCATGGGTAGGTTGTGCTGTGTCACTCCACCAGTTTAGCTGTCAGCTCCCGTGAGCCAGGGCTGCCTAACTGGTATTTACAGAGTGTCAAGAGAACAGCAACGAGGGTAACAGGGTTGGATGAGAACTTCTGCTACTCTTGGGTTGAGGGGATGATAAAATAAAAAGTGCAATACTACTTTCCAAAGCTGAAGCAAGCTGAATTCACTGTGCTTGTGCTGGTTCACCAATGCTGCTGGTGCTAAGGACAGAAAGTAGAGAAGGGCAAATGGAGAGGGAGGCAGTGTCAGCCAAGGTGGGAATCTGGGATAGGTACCTGGGGAAAAAAGGAACATAATGGGACTCTTAGATAAAGATTTAGGGACTTTTGGGGTGAGCTATTTAAACATTTCCTTAATTGCGAACACCTCAGAACTCTCATTAGGCTTTAAAAAGTGAAAGCCAGCATTTATTAGACTGCACACTGGAGCCATTAACTTATGAAATAAATGGGGTCAGTAACCCATGTCCCTGTCCCACCATGCACCCACAGAGCAGGCCAAGTCTCTCTGCTGGCTCTCAGTCCAGCAACTCAGCCAATTTCTGGGTGTATATATTTTGCTCTTTAGCCCTTTCTCAAGAAGCTGCCCCAGCCCTGCCTGCTCTGTGCCTTCCAAGGGGCACAAACACCTTCCTAAGCTGGGTAATGCCCTCTAGCCTGGGTGTTTCCCCCTAAACCTGGAGGAGAATAGACACAGTGGAGCTGTGAGGGTGACTGTCTGTATCAAATACACTCAGACAATAAATACACCCAAAGATTTGCTTCCTGTCAGATGGGAGATGATAAGAAGACAGAGAAGTATAGCAGCAGCAAACATCACTTAAATTGAGACTTTAGACCCTTTCTCTCTAATTTTTTCTTGCTAATTAGACTCAGCAATCCCCCTGCCTTTCTCTGAACTTTTCTGCTCTCCTTTCTCCAAGTCCTTGGGCCGTTGTTTTTGCTGCTGCCGTCATGGACCCCTGACCCTGGACGTGGGGCTGCTGCTCTCCCCTGGCTGGAGTCAACACGCAGGGCAGGCTGCACACAGCAGAGCTGTCAAGCCTTCATTTAACATGATGGAAAGCCTTGCCAGGGAGAAACACTCCCTTATTCATCAGCACGCTGCTGACACCCTGCACGGAGACCCAAAATGGCAGCTTGGCTGAAGATGAGGTCCTGCTGGTGTTTAACCTCCCCTCCTGGGCTGCAGAGGGGGAAACTGTGATTAACAGCCACCACCATCTTTCTGTGTGCTGGAGACTGAGCTCTGCCTTGGGAAGATGTCCATGGTGCTGAGATACCAGGAGTTATCATGGCTTTGGTGTCCTTTGTAGCTGCCCTGAAAAAAAACGTGTTTTCTATTTTCTGCCTGCACTACGAGCCTGCCCAACCTGTTGGACCTGAGACTACTTTGCTCCTTGGGTCACCAGGGAGATCTCTGGGGTGACAAGGCAGGACAGCAAGATGAGAAGCTGCCACATCCTACCAGGCTCCTTCTCCAGTGGGCAGGAAGCATCTGCAGGATGGGATGGATGTGAGCCCAGACACAGAGGGTTGAGTGAAGGGATTGTTATCCTTAACCCAGCATGGGTGGGGAAAGGGAGGGGGAGCTGGGGAGGATTTATAAAGCTCCAGGATGGATGAGAGAAGAGTTGTGGCTGCTCCAACTCTCCTGGACCTCTCACCTGTGGGTTCTGACCCACTGCTGATCTCCATTTTGGGAGGGATGAGGCCAGCCATGCATGGAACTGCAAGGCAGGACACAATGGGCTTTATAACTGAGAGTGTGGCTGATGGTGTTGTTTATCCTGAGGTGATACAACCTTAACCAAGCCCTCTACTCATCAGTTCTCTTCAAATAAATATGTTGGAGTGGTTTTGAGGTCCCTCAGGGGGCTCTGTGAGGAGCAGCTGGGCTGTGCCTGAGGAATGCTGAGATGTGGGAGTAGGAGCTTGGATTCTTTGATGCCTGTTGGGTTAGCTTGAAGCTTAAAGGCTGAGGAGTTGGAGAAAGTTGACAGCCATTTCTGAGCTGCTGTGTGACTGCAGTGGGGCTGGGTTTGTACCTGCTGGTGGTACCTGGCAGTGCTGGAGGCAGCTGGGCTTGCAGTGACCTCCTGCTCTGGAGCTTCCCTTCCCTTTTTCCACAAGAAATTATGTGTTCAGAGGTACCTGATCCTGGGGATGGGGTGGCTGTCAGAGGAGGTGGTTGGAGGTGTTTTGAAGGAATGGTTTTAGCCCTGTAGCTGACATTGATAAGCCCAAAGGATCAGCTTGCCCTGGGGTGTCTCAGGCTATTCTCTATTATTTAATTCTGCTGCTTTGTCTCAGCCATCTGCTCTGCTTGTTTTATTCTGTATCACTTGAGCTCCAACAGTAGCACGGCATGAGCCATCTTAGGTTTTTTTCCAGCACTACTGAAAAAAAAGAACACTTAATTTTTATCTTGCATTAAACCAGCTTTGAATTTCCCCTTGCCCAAAATTTCACCTGCACTCCCTTATCAGCTGCCAGGAAAGCTACAAAGGACTTGTTTAGAGGGGAGGGCTTGGGATGTGAGCAAGCATTGGCAGGAGGACTGAGGGACGTTTTTACGCTAATATTGCTACTTTGAAAGGTTTAATGTCGGCTCAGAGCCTTCAGCCACACCCATTCAAGACCTCTGATTCATCCTCCTGCTGAATGAATGGAGTGACCCGGAGAGGCTGGTGCAGGAGTGATCACACATTTGGGTGTGCTGTTTCACAGGCTGAGAAGTTACTGGACTTGCATTAGCTTGACACTGTCATGTCTTTGTCCCTTAGGTGCTGTTTGCACCACCCAGCCTTAGAGAAGCTGTAATTTAGGATGAGTTGGCAATAATTGTAGAGCAGGGTAATGAGTCTCTAAAACTACAGTGTAACTAGTCAGCTAACAGCCACAGCAAGCCCTTTCTGGGGAATGCTGGAAATACCTTGGAGAGGTGAAATAGGTAGTCTTCGTTTTTTATTGAAGTTTTATGTTAAGAGCTTTATACTTTGGCTCAAAGCCTGGTTTTTGTCATTCCGGGGAAAAAAATTTCAAAACTGAAATGATGTTTTTAAGGCAGTTTGTGAATATTGAAAAAGCACATTTTCATTTTAAGTTGCATCATTGGACAATAAATCCATTGTCTCTCGTGCTGATCAGAAGAGAGTGGTTGAGGGGAGCACAGTTCCTCCAGGGATGTCCTGAGCTGATAGAGGTTCCAGCCTGCTGTAATCTCCCTGTGTCAGGTGGATGCAATTTAGGAGACTCACTACTCTTTATTGCAGTTTATTAAAATAAGAAATCACATCAGAAATGTGCACTTCTGCCACAAAAACTTTGAGAAGGCTGTTATGGCTCTACTTGATACAAAACTCTCCTCCATGTAACTCTTCAAGCTGGTACAAGTCAGACCCAGCTGAAAAGTTATTTCATTAGTGGAGTCAAGCTCAGAAATGAGAAGCTGGAGAAGAGCAGCCAGTTTTGAACAGGTCTTGCTTCCCAGAGCTCTGGCTGGGATCTTTTCACTGAGGTTTCTGTGATTCTGGGTTGTTTTTCCAAGTGATGCTACAGAGTGGAATTCTTGATGGATGGCAATGAATTGACAGCTTAAAAAGCTCTTTATTACATGTCACTTTTTCTTCAGTGCTTTCTGACTAACAGAGGTGGAATTGGTGTTACTGATGTAGGCAGTGGATTCTCCAGGCAAATTTGCTAGTTTGAGTTTGTGCAGAGGAACTGCCTGAGGACAGTTCTGGGCTAGCCCTGTGCCTGAGCTGTGGGGGTTTAGTCAGTGACTCTGGAGGGATTGATGTGCTTAACCTGGGAAATGGAAAGCCAGAATTATTGCTGGGCAGTTGGGACATGCAAATATGACAAATACCTTGTCTGGAGTTTATGCTCTCTTAACCATTTTCCTGAGCTTCGCAGTTTTTGGACCTTGATTCCCTGCTTTAAAAGGTGGGGAGTTTCACCTCATGCATGGTACTTGGAAAATAATCCAACATTCTCTAGAATCCTCCCCAGGTTCAGCTTAATGGCATCGTTCATTTGAAGAGTCCCTCTGGCTATTTGAACTTGGCCCTGACTGCTGTCACCAGCAATGGCAAGAGGGTTTTATCTACAGCTATAATCTGTTCCTTGTCACAGGAGCTTTAGCAGACACAGGGTTTCTCAATTCCTGCTCTGCATAAATGCTTTCTCAGAACTCCTGGAAGCATTTTTTATTTAGGCAAAGTGTTTTTGCATGCCCCTCTGTGGAGGCTGGAGAGTGATCTCTGCCAGGTTTCATGTGGGCTGTGGGGGTAGGTAGGTGAAATAAAAGCCCTAGAGCTTCCCAAAGGAAACTTGTGCTGCAGGATAGATAGTAAATAAAAGGAAATGTGTTCAAAAATCTTTTCAAATGAGAACTGTTTACAACGACTTTGCAATGTTGGCCTCTAACAAGATTCCTTTTCTTTTTCCTACTTCTTCCCTCTTGCTGTGAAGTTCTGCCCCAGCAAAGACAGGGTTTCCCAGCCCCTCAGTGGCAGAGAAGGAGCTCGAGCTGACCAGCTGCCATAATTTATACTCTGACACTACATGGGATATTTTTCTTGTGTACCTTATTGTGAAATATTTCTGAAACTGCATCAAGACTTCTTTGCTACACTTGGAGTGTTTCTATTTGTGTGCAATGGTTGAACAGCAACAACAAAATAAGAATCAAAGCAGATGGCAGCACAGAGATATCCTTGGTTTATTCAGATGAGCCCAGGAAAATGAATATTTTGATGATTGGATGATATGTGTCATTAAGCATATAGGTTAGTCACCACTCAGTATTTTGTCTGCTCAACAGAGTATGTAAACTTTTAAACAAACAAAGACCACTATTTTTGCAGCTATTTGTGTGGAATGTGTCCTGTTATAAATGTTTTAATAGCATCCATTAATAGGACTGAAATTGATGGGAGATTCTACTGATGGCTAGGATGTAAAAGAAGATGAGCTTAATGCAGTAGCCTCAAAGCAATCCCTGATTCATTTTAGGCTTTTTTTTCCTTCTTCAGAAAAGTCTTTAGTTGTATATCATGTATTATCCCAGGCTATTGTGAGGTAGAGCAATCATCTTCCACAGCTTCAAAATAGATGTCTAAGTTGATTTCTCTGCGACCTGTACATTTTTGAGTGGTGAGGCTTTGCAATGTGAGTTTTCCATCTAAAAAAAAGGGAATAAAAAAAATTCTGCAGCTAGTAATGAGAAAAAATAGTGTTCTAGGGTCAAAGACTTCTAGTAAAAATTGGATGTGAGTGAGTATAATTGGGTACACATGGTGTTTGTAAGTGTAACACTGAGTAGGTGACTCACATAATTCCAGAGTTCTTGGAAGTGATCTTACATCAAAGATATGAATGCAAGTCCTCAGATGAGAATGGATTTTTCTGATGAAACATCCAAAGCCTTATCCTTTGCTTGGTTTTCTCTTGCCACATCAGAATTCAGCTGGGAATCCTTTCTGGGGGCTCAGGCGTGACAAATCCTTGTGCAGCACCACTGGGAACCAGAAAAAGGAATCTGACACCTTTAAGGGGAAAAAAAATCACAGAATATCCTGAGCTGGAAGGGATCATTCAAGTCCAGCTCCTAGCCCTGTGCAGAACCCCAAGAATCCCACATGCCTGAGAGTGTTGCCCAAATGGTTCTTTAACTCTGGCAGCCTTGGGGCCATGGATTTGGTGTTATATTTTCTATTCCTTCCTAATGTGTGGAATTCCTCCAGCAATGCTGGCACAATGGGAGGGTTGACATGCTGGAAATGCATTGCAAGGAGTGAGCAGTGGAAAATAAGGAAGAAAGACTGAGTTAAATAAGTGTTTGTAACAGTCTGAAGTTTTCATTTTTAATAATATACTAATTCAGCCTCCTAAAAAAAAAATCACAAATTGCCTGTGAATTTTTGCTACTTAATAGGCGAAATTTGCTCTGCTACAGGTGACCACAGTGCAACAGAGTTGCATGGGTATAGGTGGGGAAGTGCAGATACAGAATCCACATTTAGAAGAACTTTGAGTCTGCGTCTCTGTGCAGCTCTTTCTCTCATCTGGAACATCAAAGTGCCTTGTTCGTTTTTTGTGCTCAAGTTCCTATAGCTCTGCCAAGCTTTACATTATGAAAAGAGGAAGAAACAAAAAGGAATTATTTCTCATTCAGTGGGACTAATAGCTGAAGAATAAAACACTGAGCAATTTCATCAGCTAATTCCTACAGGGAATAAAAAGCAGAAAACTTGAGCTTTTGGGAACTGGGTTTTTAAATGTGGTTTCTCAACTGAGCAGTGGAGCTCTTAGGCACAGACCACCTTGCCTGATAATTTCAGCTTAGACTTTCTCTGCCATAATTCAAACATTAAAATGATACTATAAGTTGTACAGATCAAGTCAGACCTCAATTAAATTTATGTTATTCTTGTTTCCAGATAATGCAGATGAACCCATAGGTGTCACAGTGCTTGGTCAGAAGGAAGTAATTATATGATGCTATATAGCAATTAGAAACATTTTATTTCTACTGTATTCCCCCTCCCTGTTCTACAGTGTTGCTTTGCTGCAGAGGTTGCTTTCAGTTAATGTTCTGTCAGGAAGAAAACACCTCCCCCTTGGGCACTGGTGAGTCGTCCTGGTTTGGTCCTCTCCTAAATGCCTAGTGATGCTTTTCCCCTCTGAATAACTGAGGAACCTGAAAAATATCCTTTGGAGTTGGTTAGATTAAAAGCACCACTTGTGTAAGGGTCTTTTAGAGTTCACAGGAAAATTCCTGAATTTTACTTGAGTAAGAGCTTTTTATTTTGTACTGAAATGTTAATTTGTCTTTCATACTGGGATTGAAACCCAAGCTTACCTATGCTAATATTTTCAATAAAAATACTGAGAGTGGGGGGATGGATCTGCTTAAAATATTTTTATAGTGAATCCATACTTCAATTTGTTTGTTAAATAGAGATTGGACTTCCCTGGATCTGAGGCAGTCTCATAGTAGGAGGGTTCCAACTACATTTTCACCAGGGAAATGGGGTAACCTCCTCCCTCTGAGAAATGAGGAATGTCTCAGTGTGCCAGTGAGATGAGGGTGGCAACAGCTTTGTGGCAGCCTTTAGCTCCCATCTGTCCCTCGTGCAAAAAGTCCAAAAGTTAATTACCACTGTAATTTAATCGAAGGAACTGGATGCCTCTAGATGTGGATTTTCAGGAGGTGTATGCTGTCACTGCTGAATTTAAGATTTAATCTTGCATTGATGTCTAAAGTTGGAACCAGCCTTGAAGTTTCCAGTGGATTCATGGGTGCAGGTTTATATTTAGAGTGTATTTGCAGAGGAGCCCTAAGGCTGCCCTCAATTCCAAACTGAATTCTCCACAGTCAAAAAAACTGCAGGCTTGTCCCTTGGCATAGCTGGAGGCCTCTTCTCAAAGCAGCAGGACTCCAAGGACCCAAAACATTCAGTGCCTTTTTATCCTGCAGATTGTCTCCCTTCTGGATGCTGCAGCCTCAGAATAAACAGATGAGCTAATCTGGGAGTATCAGGCTCTTTAGGAGGAGCGTCGTGGTCCCTTAAGCACCATGTGTTTTCTTTGCTTTAACCTCAGGCTCTGTCCATGCCAGCAATATTGCCATCATATTTCTGTCCCCTTCTGTCAGGAAGTGCTGCTCAAACAAGAAAAGAGTTTGCAGGGCAGGGAGACTTTCTGTTTAATCAGAGTCTCTGGGGAGCGTTTACACACCAGGATCTTGTCCAGACAGGGCCGTGGCACTGCCTGGGTGGGGATTTGGAAGGTGAACTGAGCTTTGCTGTGTTGGGTGGATGTGCCACCAAGTGCTGCCAAGTCCCCGAGCTGTGAGCAGCCACAGGAGGAGCTGGTTCTGCTGCCATGCAGTTCATTAGCTTGCAGTAGCTCTCCTGTGTTTATTTATAAAGGCTAAACGTGCAAAAACGAGGCAGTATGTCAGAGTCAAATTACTTAGTGTGGCCTCCTCCTTCAGCAGGAAAAGATGGCGCTACTGTCCTCATTCATCTCCCTCTGGTTCACTGTGAAGTGACACAATTAGCAGAGAGAAAAGGCTGCCAATCCAGTGAGCAATCCTGGAGATCTCCGAGCAGTTAAGCGTGTTAATTAAATTGGCATTGCAGCAGGAGTTTGAGTTAGCAGACTACCAGCAGCCTTTCAAAGCAGTGTTCCCTTCCCCACACAGCGCTCAGACTTCCCAAGCCTAGATTGATTTGGCCAGATTCTTCGCTGCCTTTCAGTGGCTTTTCATTTCAGGGGAGCTGTTACTGATCTACATGACTCTCTAATCAGAAAAAAGATATGCATTCAGTGTTTTATTCCTGTTTACAAGCATTTATGATATTTACTCTGGAATCTCCCACTTTTGCAATCTGCTCTTTCTAAGGTATTTCCTCATTTTTGGGTAACTGTGGGGTTCAGCAGGCACAACTCAAACCTGATAGACCTTTAGACACTGATCTTTTACTACCCACCATTCTAGACTTCCTATCTCTGCATTAATAACCACAGAGATGGGGCCACATGATGCTGAAAAGTCTGTGCTGCCATCACAACTCTGCTGTTTACCTCCAGCTAAATAAAGATAGATATCTTCTGGGATCTTGCTTTAAAAATATTGGTACTTGTTTTGTGTCTGCAAGAACTTTCATGACTTAGAAGTTGCCTCATTCAAGCCAGAACATTTCCTCTTGATGTGAAGCTGTGTTCTGGCTTACAGATGATAAATGTTTGTAACCAGGATTTGGCAGTATGAACCAGACACAGCTCTGTGGACATCAGAAGTGCTGTACAATAACAAATTCCAGTGCAAGAGCACTGGAGGAAAGCCATGAACTTCAAAACTATTTTCTGTGGGTTTGACAGTAAAATATCTTCGAGGAATGTTGCTTCCAGTGGATTCCACTGTCAGTAATTAACTGGTATGGCTGTCCACAGGAGGTCAGCAGTAAAGAAGTGTGACTGGTTCAATGATTTCTCATGACAAAGTCCAGTCCTTGGGTTTGCCGGGTCTTCAGCAGCCTGGCCCTTTTTCTACCTGGGTATTTCCACTTTTGGGAGCAGATTGGGTGTGCCTCCACTTCATTACTGTTAATGAGCGTCTGGAAATTGGGACTGGAAAAGAGGAGGTGGAGCTAATCACTGCATCCTAGCAGAGACATTATGGCAATATCCCTTGGAAGGAGATATAAAGATATAACCTCTTCAGGTGCCACCAAGACAATACCTGCTCTACAGATGTCTTGTCTGAGATGTCAGGTGAACGCTCAGTATTAAACAGGGGCATGAAAATGGGCACACACTGCCTGCAGCTCCCATGTGAGAATCCTCTCTGCCCCTGTCCCTGTCCTGTTTTGACTGCTTTGCTGTAAAGGCTGTTGGAACTAGTTCATGGGGGGAAAATCATTGTGCCTCTTCCTCTAAAATGGATCTGTAGGAGGCTGGATGTGCTGAACTAGTACATTTCTAAGGACAAAAACTCTTAATGTTTTTGAAGATTTCTTTTTTTCCCCTGTTACCATGTTGCCAAGCAACATTTTTACAGTATCAGCAGCTGGGGAAACTGAATGTCTGAAAATGGATTAAAGGAGAAGGAAGAAGGCACCTGTGTTGTCTTTTGGCTATACTCTTCCACTGCTGAGAAGGTGTACCCCTCACTCCAGCAGTAGACTCCCAAATTATTAAACTAGAACTTGGATTTATTCATCCTCATCTGTCTTTACATGTATTAGCACTTGAAAGAGCTGCTAGATGGACATGAAAGCCTCGAGCTAATGGATTGTTAAATAAAAGGGCTGGGACAGATCTGAGAGGTCCTCCAGTCATTTTTGCCACGGGAGGTCAGTTGCTGTTATCCCACCACTGGCAGTGGGATGGTGGGATGACACCAGAGTCAAAGCTTCTGCTTACAAATGCAGAGGTTGTTTCGGCCTGTACTCAAAGCCCCTTTTAGACCCACAGCAGGTAACAACTGTGTGTTCCTTGGTGGAATTTGTGGAGGCTGAAAATGATGCAACACCTGACTCCCTCCCATTCTGCTGGCAGCAGAACCTGCTCTGACTTAATTGTGACAGCCTGAGGCATGTGGCAGAGTCCCAGTGCTGCTTTGGCATTTCTAGGGAAGCCTTTGTCTTGTATCATTTGTATGGATGGGGCACTGGGGACCCCACTGTACTGAATGCTGTTCAAACATACAGCAGTAGAGACTTCTTGCTCTGCAGTGTTGAGCCAAACTTATTCCCAGACTTTTTAAAAAGTGCATATATTACCATAATTCTTAGCTTGACAAAGTTCAGTCCCATTGGGGTAGCAGTCTGCCATCACAGAAAGAGATGGTTTACTCTCCAAGGAATAAAAGCTCAAAGGTGTTTTGAATCACTTCTCTGACTCTTCTCAGCTTCTGCTTAACTTTAACACTAAAATATTTTCCAATCAAGGTCTAAAATCACACTGAGACTCAATCTCAGGTGACCTTCTAACCACTCAAAAATTAATGAGCATTGAAGAAAAGCTGAGCTTTGTATCTTCATATTTTGCTTTACAGTCTGGGTGATGTATTTTTCCTCTGTGCAGGGCGAAGGGAATTGTCTCCCTCCTTGAGCAGACAAATTGAAAGCAATAAACTTTGAGAAGACACTTGGATCACCACAGATGTTGAGTCTTTTTAGCTTTCTGATTAATAGGATGGGCAAATAACCTTTAACAGAAAGCAAGAAGAAAAACCCTCTCAAAGAAACTTCTTTAAGGGTATAAAAACCTGTTTTTAAAAGTCATTACTGTAAAGACTTTTGTGTTATAGCTGAAGGTGTCTAAATCCCAGAGCCGTAGAAAGAATCCACTTAAGGCACTGCACTGGGTGTCTGCTGAAATATAGTTGAACGGTATTTTAGATGTATTAAATATTTCCAGGACTTAGTCACTTCCCAGTCAGTAAAACACAGGTAAATTTAGCTGGTGATAAAATAAATAATGCTGCTCCTAGAGATAATAGCTACTATGTACCATAAAGAGTAGATACAACTAGTTTTTAGTAGAGTTTCTTGAAGATATATCAAGAATGCAGAAAATATTTTTTTCCAGCTCTCTAATGTCAGAAGTCGAGGCTGCTGTAGATGCAGCTGAGGGGTTCCATTGCTGTTTGACTAGACAGGAATGTTAAGCTTTTTGTAAAGCACTGACTTGTTTGTATTAGCAAGTGATGTTAGATCTGAGCAACCAAGCTTTGGAATAGATTTTTCTTTTGGTAACTTCTGGCAGGCTTGCAAGGAGAGCCTATTTCCCTTCTGAGCTATTACTTTCTCCTCTGGAAATGTTGCCTTTTCCAGCCCCATATTTTTTCCACTCTTTCTTTAAGTTTCAGCTACATCAGAAAATGAAAAAAAATTCATCACAATGGCTAAGGATAACCTAACAGAGCACTCAGCTCCTTGGGGAAGGAGAAAAGAGAGAAACTATTTGTTTCTCATTTTTGTTTTTGCAAGGACTTTAGGATCAGAAGTCTGACCTTCTCCACAACACTGAACAGAGCCTTTGTTCCTTTCTTCTCATCTGTCTTTGAACTGTTAAAATATCCCTGTTGCTGTGTTTGAAAAGGACTGGGGAGTGTGGGGGTGGGGAGGCAACACCTTCCACAGAGCTGATTCTGTCCCTTTTTGACTGCAAAACCCTCCCTGATGAGTTTCCAGTGACAGCTGCTAGAACAGCTTGAACCTTACAGATGTTAGAGCCCCTCAGTTTGTCTGAGCCTAACTTGGGGAAAAGATCATGGAACTCTGGTGACAGTGTGGGATCATGACAGGAGGGATAACCTCCTGTCTCAGAGATTGCACACACTGGTGACACATTTCTCTACAGAGAATGGAGAAATTTCCTCATTCACCCACAAGTTCTGCAGCTCTCAAGTGCTCTTTTCCTATTTCTCATCTGGGTCAGTGCTGGTTGCCTTGGGAGTCTCTGTGCCAGCTGAGCAGGGGAGGAGGAGGGGGTGTCCCACCAAACAATAAACAGGGTTTGTGGCCAATATCACAAGATCTGAACCCAGCCCTGGACAAAGTTGTATGAAACCTGTTGTATCCTTAAGTGCTGCAGAGTTGTAAAGCTGGCTTTGCTGTCCCAGAGCCCAGCTGTGGGTCTGTTATTAATCATGAATACAATATAGTCACACCTTGACACTTTCTGAGGGGGGAGCCTTGCCATTTGCCTCTTACTACAAATAATTATAATCAATTAAATATTTGCTGAATTTTTCAAATTAATCTTCAGCAAATATATCCAGTATGGTAACTGTGGACTTTCTTCAAAGCCTATTACCATCAGTGAAATAATTCCTGCTGGATTTGGCAGGTTCTGAATAATACTGCAAAAAAGAATTAATGAAAAAGGTTTCCCTCTCAGAGACCTGGCCTTCTGCAATAATTACTTTATGAAATAGAATTCAGTATCGGGTATAAGTTTTTGTTAGACCTGCTCTAAGGACTTCACTCATTACCCACTGAATTTGCACTGTGTGATGCACAGTGACTACATCTCTAAACTTGGAAAGCAAAAAAAATAGTCAGAAATATGGCTGTAGGCACTGCAGAAACAGCTTCAAAACATCTCATGACGTAACAGTGATGTTACATCTTTTGGACCCATCCACCCTGCTGAAAACTGGGCCAAGGTCCCATGCATTCCTTGGTGAATCACCAGCTTTAGGATATGATGTTTCCAATCGACATTTGACCTAGACTAGAGCAAGGAAAACACTTTCCACTTATCCAGCTCAAGTTGTAAGTTAGAATGTCAGTGAGAGAACATGGTGAGCATGAATAAGGCATGAGCAAACACCAGTGTGAGGCCAGTGAGCACAGGAGGAGAACTCAGCAAGCAGGGTGGCTTCCCCAACTTTTGGCTAAACTTAATGTAGAAGGCTTATTTTTGTTTGTTTGTTTGTTTGTTTTGATATAGAAAGATCTAGGCTATTAAAGGGAAGTTTAAGATATTGACTGAGCAAAATCATCCCAAGAGCTCTTAGGGTGAAGGCTCAGTGTGTACCAAACTGTTTCTGTTTGGAGCTCTTTCCTGTTCAGTGAATGCTGGTGTCACACCACATCAATAAGCACTTCTGGCAATTCTGCAGCTGCTCAGGAAAAAAGCATGTGGTGAGAGGCAAAGTTATGCTGTGGATTAGAAACTGGGATCAATACCATGGTCAGTGGAGGATTTTAGTTGTGAGATTTTTAAATGATTTAGAAACAGTCTGGAAAGGGGCCAAGGGATGAAGTGACAACATCTGCAGAGTGTATAAAGAAACACTGCAAACTAAATCAGCTTTCCATCAGTGCAGCCAGAGCTACCCCAGACCAGCTGAGCTAAATGAACCAGCCATTTCCAGGATGGAGTATGTTCATAGCTGCCTTAGTGTGGAGATGCTGCAGGACCAGGCAGCAAATTGAAATAACTGAAATGGAATCAGAACTTTGTAAGAGGAAAAAAAGGGTTAGGAGGAAGGAGGGAGACAGAGAGAGGAAGGAGCTTGAAGGAAATTGTCCTGGCTTAAGCTAAATTCATGTAGGGCTTTGTTTGGTTTGTCACAACATCACAAAACACATCTTGGGGATCTCTGTGTGAAGCAATAATTTACTGCAAATCCACTTGCAAGCTCCTGTGGGGTTTTTTTCCCCTCCATCCACCATTCCATACGGCTGTGATTAATAATGATCACAAATTATTATACTGATTATCACAGGAATGGAGTAAGGACTTCTAATGAAAGTGGATCAGCTTTTAATTGAGGCTTGCTAAGATGGGGCAATACAGTTTACATAGATGTGATCTGCAGCAAATGATTCCACAGACGTTTGCTGAGAATTAATTTTGTAACAGATGCAAAGGCCAAAACTGTGGATGTAAACTGGAGACAAGTTGTCTCAGAGCATCTGGCACAGTTTTGCTTCATGCTCCAGGCTGAATCTCACCTTTGCCTAACCTGCTCCTGTCTCCTCACCAGCAGCTGTCCACAGGCATATTTGTACAAGTGCAGCCTCTTGCCAGTGCATGTCATGGAGTTTTGACATCTGCCTGAGATCCTGGAGCTGGCTGCTCAGAGTGTCAGGATCTGAGTTAATTTCATGCTTGTGCTCAAGGATGAAATAACCAAATTTCTGTTAAAGCTTTAAACCCAGGCTGTGACAGGCCAGTCTCCCGCAGATCCTGTTTTTCCCCCCGTGCCTATTTCTGGAGCGTGGTCAATGTGTTGTGGTGCCCTGTGTCTCACTGCAGATGGTTGTGCTTGCTGCTGGGAGCAGCACCAGTGCTCCTGCTGGGACCAGCACAGATGGGCACAGAGCCACTGGGGAGCTCCCTGCCCACCCAGCCCCACTCGTGCCTGCTGCTGAAGCAGCCCCAGCTCCTACCAGCTCAACAGGGAGGGCTCTAATGAATCCCAGAAATGGGAAACGTGCTTAACACAGGCTCATTCCCACTCCCTAACTTGCAGGGGAATGCAGTCCAGGTGCTGTCAATAACAAAAACTACCAAAGACTTAAGGTTTGTATAAATAGTGAAAACTTCCTTCACTGCCTGGTCAAACTTTGGATAGTCTGACTCCTCTAGACAAGTCTTTCATTTTTCAAGCAATAATATAGTGAGATTTGTAGTATTTTTCAGGCACATTAGGAAGACCTTTGCAGATCAGAGCTATCAGATTTCCACAGTATCGTTAATGCAATTTTCACAATGCTTCTCAGAAGCGTGTTGCTATTAACTTCTTTTCACAGATGAACTGAGGCAAATGGAGTGAAGCCTAGAAAACTCCTCCTGCCCAGAGGTTTAACATCCCTTTCCCCCATCCATAAAGAGCTGTTCCAGTATGAAATTAGTCCTCTGTGTAGGAGTTATATTGAGGTGCAAGCATCAGAATATAAAGTACAGCCTTCTTTTTTGGAGTGAAAGGGAAGAGATAATTTCACACCTAGAGAGATTTCCATTTGGGATTGAGTTTCGGTTCAAATTTGGATTTGCCAGTGACAGGAATAAGCACCTTATCCAATACTAACTTTTAGCACTGCTCTTGGACCCTTACTGAGCGTGTTTGAGTCCTTGTGCACAGCTGAGTGCAGAGATCCCCAACCAGATGGTGCTGCTTACAATGCTGAGTAGTTTTTATTATCTAGTTTTGGTTCCTAAACTTGCTGCTAAATCCAGCAAGACACCTCAGGAGGAGCTGGATTTATGGGTTGCTGTTGAGGAGATCCAGGCCACGCAAAGTGGCTGAGATTTTATTGCAGTCACAGTATCAGACAGGAATTCACCTGCTGCAGGACTGCTTCTGAATTCCAGCTTTGCTTTTCCTTAAAAGCAGCAACACTTTCCCTTGATTGTGAATATTAAAGGGCTGTTAAAGTAAACATGTTAAAGGGAACATGAAAATCTGAATAGAGTGCAGAGGTTAACATAGCATCATTTATTTATGTCAGAAGAAATGGCACCAGGAGATAAGAGCTTTTATTTAATACAAACAAGGTTGGTAGGTGCATCTAAACATTAAATCTATTGCTTGATTGATGACAAATTTGCTGTTCACTGCACATCTTGCAGGCTTGCTGCTGTGGGTATCAGGAGTTTTGTCCTTCTCTTCTACTGTCAAAACAGAACTTCCCCCAAACATCTGAGAATAAATGTGTACTATTGAATGGCTTTTTTTCTTGCAGAGAGTCATTGCCTAAGAATTTATCTTTAGACCAGTGATTATAGCCCTATAAGATGCACAAGGTTTTGGCTCAACAAGCACTTCATTTGTTCTGGTGCAGATAAAAAGAAATTGAGTTGAGAAAAATGGTTGCAGGTATGACCCAATTATTTTAATCAATTAGAAACGTGGAGTGGGAAGGGCAGGCAGTGTTTCTGGAGCATGGTGGATACAGGTCTTGTATGTTTGAAAGCCATCCTATTTTATCCACCATATCACTTGGTTTATTAAAAGGTGCTACTGCACCCCAGCAGTTCTACCTCCCTCATCCTTAGGCTGTAATAACAGCATACACTTCCAACATTTATATTACTGAAGAGCATTCAGCATGCAGAGAGCAGAAAATAAGACATCACTGAATAAATTGAATCAACTATCAGAAATAAGGCTGGGCTATTGATGGATTTTTAAGTATGTTCCATTTATTAAATGTCCCTATTTTTTAAATTTGTGTGAGAGACTACTACAGATTTTCCCATCTGCTGTAACTGTCACAGAACACAGTGACAGGAACACAGGGAGCAGTTCAGTGAATTTTGATGCTTTGCTTCTAGTAATGGCATCTACCTGACACTCTTGCTCTTGGCCCATTTCTGTTTAGGGGAGTTTATTGCCATCAACTGTTTCAGATGCAAGACAAAATGGTATCTGCCTCTATGAATAAAAGAATTTTCTGCTCCACACAGCAGAAGTGACACTTATATTAGCTGCATTTAATATATGTTGATGGGATTAAAATGTGTCTTTATTCATAAAGTTTCCTGCTTAGGCAATGAAATGCTGTCTGTGTAAGTGACAACATCACTAAGTGCAGAAGGCAAGGGATTGGGTTTGCTTGGTATTTGGTTTAACAGGAAGAATGAACTGATTAATGCTCTTTTCATAAGGCAGAAGATGCATTGTTTTAGTTTAGATAGTCCAGTTGTAGTAGCAATTTCTACAGCAGCATGTATGCAAAGTGCATATACTGGGTTTATTTTTTGGCTATCGAACAATATTTTCTGTATGTAAAGGCAAAACCAAAAAAAGGTGCCTCCCTTCATACTCAAAGATCTTTTCCATATTCCTGAATTCATATCAAATAAAGCAATTTTGTGGCATGTACTAAGTCATGGGGCTTACTATGTCAAGATGCAGATTTTTTTCTTTTTAGCAAATCAGCTGGGAGAGTATTTAGATATCAAATGCAATGACAGTTTATTATAATCAAGGCTGTCTGGGGCCTTAGTGCTGAGGTCTGAGTTCTGCACAAATCAGAGGAGGAGCAAAGTTGTATGCTTTTATTCTTTGTGATATTTCCCATATGTTGTAGGTAATATAATGCAAAAGGGAGGTGGTGCTGCCTGACTGGCTGTGATTTATGCAAAGACATTAAACATGGTGATCATGTCAGGAGTGCAGTGCCATCACAACAATGACTTTTGCCATATGCTCTGATTTCCTACCCATTATTACCCTTCTACACCTGCAGCAGTCAGTGCACCTGTGAACATTTATCTGCTGTAGCTGTACAACAGAACTGTGCAAACAGGCTTTGCACTGAGATTTCACACTTCTGTTTTGACCACTGCAAGTATATTCAAACAAGCTTATCTCTTAAAACAAACAAACAAACAAAAAAACAAACCTTGAAGATTTTGAATAAGAGTTGAAAAAAATAAACCACCAAAGTCACAGGTATTATTTGGATCAGCTTGGATAAGAATTTCAATAGAAGCTAAGTGTTTATGGTGCTTTTCAAACATGTAAAGGCTTAGTCAGCAACATGGTAAAAAGTAAGCTCTGATTTTTTTTTTCCACTCCATCTGAAAAATACCTTTATTAAACAGCACGGAAAAGATTTTTTTTTTTGCAAACATAAGTGACTCTGTTTTTGATTTTTTAAGCATTTTTCAATAATATAGCTGTGCCAGGTGAGCTTGGATCTGCTGCTTTAGCACCTTTCCTTGAGTAATTTATTGCCCCTGTCCCCATCCAGGTTATGACAATCCAGCCTCAGTTCGTCACTATTTCTTTCCCATGAGGCAAAGTGGCCCCCTCTGCCTGTCTCAGCCTGGTTAGACAAAGCACAAGTCATTTAAGGCCTCTGCAGGCTTGTGGGAGCAGATCAAAATTAGATATTTGAGACTGTTCCCACCCTGATCCATCTGCCCCGTTCCCCTCCAGATGCTGCTGCCCCAGTGATGTACGAGCTCCTCGTGAATCAGCTCCAGAACTGCTGCACTTCTCAGGCTGGGGCACTAAAATAAAACAGAGGAGCCAGTTTTAACCTCACCCATCACAGTGTGACAATGTCGACTCTGACTGCAGGGTTGCAGGATGGTATTTTACAAAACTTCCAAATTCATTTGCAAACTGAAATCTCCAGGATTATTTAAAAAACCCCAAATAAACCACAAATTTTTTTTTATTTGGCTTCATGACACATCAGTCTCTGCTCTCTTTTTAAAACCAGTGCATAAATATCTGTTATTCTGTGAGTTCCCTTTCCCTGCTGTTCCAGACAGACTCTGAGCACTGATGCTGTATTTATTCAGGACAACAAAATATGTTCTCTGGCGAATAACAAATTGACTTCTTTCCTTGTTCTTTTAGAGCACTATGAATTTTTTTTGAAAGGGGAACAGTTTTCTCTTCAGTGTTCCTGCTGCAGCAATTTGCTGTCACTTCGTGGGACTGAAAGGTAGTGAAAATGTCTTTTTAACAGACAGTACAATAATTAACACCACCAAAAGAAAATTAACTAGCACAGCAAGGCAGCACAAAGTGAGCTGATGGGGGGAATTTTTTGAAGTTACCTAAAGAACTGTAGTGCATCCATCCTCCTGTCAGAAGTGACACAAGAGCAGCCTTTAACAAATGTTATCAGTCAGCTGTTACCCTTCAAAAAACCCTCAACTAAATGCTTATCAAAGCACTTAAATTTTATGCAGTTCCCCAGATGCTTTCTTTGCAGGATTTCTGGGAGAACGAGCTGTGAATAGTGATGCCTACAGTGTCCACCACTCCTAACGGGAGAATTACCTCCTAATTTTCTGTCCTGAGAAGCAGAAATTCCCCAACCCCAGTCAGATTTTGAGGCCCCAGCCTCTGTGTAATCCTGGTGTGGTCAGTCTGCTGCCAGCAGAGCAGGGACTGCCAGTCAGCTCTGAGACCCCTTCTGGTTATTAATGTGCCCCCACAGCCTGGGTCAGCTGCTTCCAGGCAGTGACAAGAAACTTGTTATTTAATTAATATCTTTGGTTACTAAACCTTCTCAAACTTCCTACACATGGTTCAGCCAGGGGCAGCTTAAAAGTGTTCTTTAAAGTTCTTATTTTTGTTTAATAGATGGAATTCCCTGGAATGAAGGGAATACTACAGGATTGCTTTTATTGGTTAATAAGACTTCTCCTTTTAGCTCCAAACTCTCCCAAATTTGCCCCAGAGATGCACTAACCTGCCTGCCAACTTGCTTTGTAGCAAAAGTGCTGCCTGTGCCAGCTGTTCAGAGCTCCTGAGTCAGAATTCCAAAGACAGTGATATTGCTTTAAACACACATTAATAGCACCTAATCTTTGGACTTCTGAGCTCTAAAGTTCAATAGAGGGATGTCTTTTTGCATCCCTCCCCAATTTTAGGACTCAAAAATGCAGTTTTGTTTTTATGAGCAGATGCTGAGACTGCATTTGAGGTTCTGATGGAGCATTGAAGGAAAAGCTCAGCTATCATGAAGGTGGTGATGGGATTTAGATTTGGCATGCACAGAAGGGCAAACTGTACCAGGGCAAGAGAGATCCATGTCCAGGGTTTGGTAAATGTAAAGCCTGTAATAAGCACAATGCAGGGAAATGGGCTTAGGAGTCAGACACTTGCAACACTTGTGCCTGACATTAAGGATTACACAGACAGAAACAGGACAAATATCAGCTCTCCAACTCAGCCTAGTCCAGCTGAATATCTGAGTCTTTAGGCTTCTCTTTGCTCAGACAGAAAAGCTGGACAGTTGCTGAAATGATCCCAAGCCACTAATCCTGCCAAAAGCTTTCTGATCTATAGACGAACATTTCATTTTTTAAAACAACAACAAAGAAACAACCCAAAAACCAAATTAGTGATTGCAGTCCTGCTTCTCCTCAGAGAATTGCAAGCTAAATAGAGCTATTATGAAAAGATGCAAGGATGAATGTGAGGACAGCATCCCCTGCAAGATGGAGCAGCACAGCCTCTCCTGCTTCCCATAACATTCTGCCATGAAAGGGCTTCACAAACACATCCTGTAATCCCTGGAAAAGTCTCTCTAGTTCCCAATCAAGTTATGCTGTTGGAGGTTGCCAATGTTCCCTCAAGGAGGATGGTGATGGCCTTCAGGGAGCCTTTGGAACAGGTCCTGGAAAGTGCTACAGTGAAGGATGGCTTCTGCTCGTGTTCCCCAGCATCATATTTTTCCCAGCAGGAGGAATGTGCAGTCATTTATAGAAAGCCACGCTTCTCTCTTTGCTGCTGCCTTTCAAAGGGCTGAGTGAGAGTATCCAAAAAGAGGGGAAAGATATTCTGAGCAGGCTCCCTCCACGTCACAGCTGCCTGAACACTGCTTGTGCTGCTGTTACCACAAATGTGGATTGTTTTCAGCCTGTGGTCTGTTCTCTTCTCAGCACCTCAGTGATGCATATAAATTTAGCTCCTGTGTCATGTCTGAAGTCACAAGAATAAAACCTCACCATCAATTATGGTTTAATTCTGGGGAAATTAAGTATTTTTGCCTTTAGCTGTGTTAGCACCAGTTTCCCCAGGCTGGAAGCCCTGATGCACCAGAGTATGATGGATGCAGCCTGGAAAAACTTATTCCAGGTTAGTAAAAAAGGGGAGTGTTACATAGGTGAGTTATTTTGACATGTCTTGTTTATACTGATTCGGATAGGCACAGATGGAAAAGGCTCTGGCTGGGCCTGCCAGGTTCATTCCACTCCAAAGGAGGAGGAAGAGAGGAGCTAGGTCATTCCTGTTAGGGGAAGGCCTTGGGGGCTGTGGAGACACAGTTTGCTTGTCCAAGCAGGGCATCAGAAGAAGGAAAGGGACCAAGGTGTGCTGGGTGTGATTTGAAGCCAGCAGAAGACATGGGGACAACTTGCTTACCAATCCCCACGTGAGTGTGGGAGATCAGAGGAGAGATTTCACTCCCAATTCCAGCCCCCACTGCAGAAAAAGCTACTCCCAAAAAAATGGGACTTATTGAGAGTAGATCTTCCCCATGGCAAGGGAGCAATAAGGACAGACAAGCAGTGGCTCAGGCAGTGCCCTGCTCTGAAGCCAGGCCCAAACCTGCAGTGGGTTTCCTGCTGGTAAAAAGCACATTTTCTCAACAGTTCATATACATTTTTAACCTCTCCTTGTGTATCTGCACAGGCCAGTATTTAATGGCATGATCCCCCACTGCCTCTGTTTAGACAAAGGTTTTCCTTCCACAGGTGAGGACTGGAGATGATACCCTGCACTGAAAGGAATAAATCTGTAGATTTTTGAATGTGGCACATGAAGAAGAAATTCTCAAAATTAAATGTTTCTGCAGTCATGCTGGGAGAACAAGGCAAGATGCTTAGACCATAAGGGGTACACAGATTAATTTACTGGTTTCTAAATCACTCTCATACTGCAGAGAAGCAGCTTTGAAATTCATTCTTTATATGAACAATTTTCTTTTGTGTAATGAAAACATCCCCAAAAGACCAGGACAAGAGGTGGAGAGTAACAGGGCTCATGTTCTGTTTAGACCCACATGGGGGAGTAGGGAAGGTGCAAAGAGGCTGCTGGTGCCTGGAGCAGGCACAGTGATGTCTGTGGGGCAGGGGCTCTGCCTGGTGTGCAGGTTGGCTGTGCCACACCCAGCCACTCTCCTCTTGTGCACCCCAGCCCAGTGAAGTGGCTTTCAAAGACAGTGATGTGGGCTGGGAAGGGAGTGTATGAGCAAATGTGGAGCTGGGCAGCTGAGTGTCACCCTGAGTCAGTCCCATCCTGTTTCCCAGCCTCCTCAAGTGCTTCCCCTGTGCCCCCCTGCTCTGAGTACCTCATCTTGCACACTGCCTCCAATATTTTTCTTCATCTGTGGGTATCAAGAGACAAGTTCTCTGCAGCTCCCTTTCCTGTCTTTGAAGACTATTTCCTATTAATCCTATCTGTTGATTAAGCAGCCTCAGATCCTTGAGGTTTCCTGCTCAGCTGTGTTTGCCAGGCTGTGTGATAGGCAGCCAGCTGTCAGATGAGCCCTGTGTGTGTAAGAGCTCAGCTGTGGGAGCTGCTGTGTAAGCATCACGCCCATGTGCACCAAAGCAGTTTTGGGACACAAGTGGAGCTGCTGCAGAGCAGGGATATTTGGGCAGGTACTGAGGTGATTCAGCACTGCCACTTTTGTGTGTGTTGGCACTGGTGACAGAGCTGGAGTTGTAATGCTCGTGGCTAAAAAATGCAAGATGGGAAGGGGATATTGAATGTTTCACTTAAATGATGTGAATTGCCCAGGAGAGCTGAGTTTGGTAACAAAATACTTGAAATGGAGAAGGAGGCAGAGCTGACCAAGAGAGTCTTGCAAAAGTTGGGTATAATGCTGCCCTTCATTTGTGTCTCTTGCTAGAGAATAAGCTCAGAGCCTTAATTGGAGATCATAGTGAAGGACAATATGGTAATATCCAAGTGGAAGTACCAGAATGGGAATAAATCACCCAGAACAGATGACTGAGCTCTTAATGTCCTTCTCTGATTTAGATTGATTCTAACTGCAAACATAAGTCAGTTGATTGTATTCAGTCTTATTTATGATCAATTCTGATTACCAAATTATGACAAATATGAATGAGGTTGTAACTAGCCCAGCAATAAGCTCCATGTTGCTAGGTAACAGGACAGCATTATTTCAAACAACCCCATCCTGACGAAGCAACTGAGCTATTGTTGCTTTCTGTTCTTGCTCCTTGCTCTTTAGATTTTCTGTTAAGAGCCTTTTAAATGTCTTCTCCTTAGTATTTTGTTTTCTGGGAGGGAAAGGAAAGGTTTTGTTGGATTTCTACCAGGCACCTTTTGCATTCTGTGCCACTTGACAAAGGTTTTTGTCTCAGTGCTGTGAAGTGATGCACTCCTGGATGCTGAAATGGCTGCAGAGCAGCTCTGAACCAGAAAGTTCTGGTGCCACCCAATTCTCTGCTCACACCTCGTAGCTCTGCTCTGCCCTGGTGCTACTGGAATGAAAATGATGGATCTTTGTCTGACCCAGTTTGGGTGGCTTCATGTGAATCTCAGGGGCTGCTGATTATCCTGGACAGCACCATCCCAGCCCTGGGGAAGCTGGCCAAGATCAGGTGCAACACAGAAACCCCTGCCAATTCTGTAAATCTTCAGCAGAAACCAGCTTGGCATGAGGCCCCTGCTCATTACTGAGCCACATCTTGTATGTGATGGGCAAAATAAAGTGATGGTGGCCAGAGCAAGTAGATTGGCAGAGCAGAGGGTAAGGTGACTTTAGCCTACATGGCTGAGGGCAACCGAACCAAAAACAGCTCCAGGCTTGCTTGAATTGGTGCCCTGGAGGTGACAAAGCCAACAGGCAAACCCCACACAGCCTGTTCCCTTCTGAGCTCTGGAGAAGATAGATCTGAATCAGCCTGAAAATAACCTGAACAGTGCACTGAAGCATCTTTACTTTGGAGATATGTCAGGAACACTTTCAATCTTTTATCTTCTCTGGAACAGCAGGAGAAATGCCACTGAAATAAGCCCTGTAATTTCTCCTCTGTAATTATACCTGTCACCATTTCCGATGGAGCTGATATAAATAGCCAGATCTGCCTTCTGTTTGCATTGTGTTTTTTAATACAAAACAAAAGAGAGAGATGCAGACTGTCTACCCCTATTCCCAGTGGTAAGAATGGTATAAGATGTATAAAATAAATGCAGCATTCAAACATTTAATTTGCTCTGTATTTCTAAGCTTGATACTCTAATGCAACACATTATTTACTGTTGTAAGTAATCTTGTTTGCTAAGAGTAGTTGTCTGTAGGATTTCTGCCACATGATAAGGTCAGATGATGAAACCATAAGGCAAGACATGTATTTTAATGTATGATTTTGCATGCCTTGTGTCTTCTGCTAAATGCACATTTGTCTGGAAACAAAAGACAGGCCTGTGCCAATGTGAGATGCAAACCTCCATGCTTTAGTCAGCATTCCTCTGAAATCCTCCTGCAAGCCAAGGGGAATTCACAGCCCTTCCCTAGAGTTGTAGGAGTTGATGCATTCTAGCAGAGATAAGAAATTCAGTTTATTTAAACTTGTTCCAGTTTAAATACATTGGGCCAAATTTGCCAGCAGTGTAAATTAACCCAGCTTAGGTGATGTCAGTGGAGCAGCACCAAAGGTGTCAGGGGAAGATCTTAAAGGTTGATCCAGTGACCAACCACTTATCACTTAGCCTGGAATGGGAGAGCCCAGTAGCTTCTATGTGATCATTATTGACTCTTACCAGCTGCCAGCAGCTTTGCTAGGACCTCTAACATGATGAAATTAAGAACCACTCCACAGTGGGAATCCATAACCTAACTCCAGCCTTGCCAGGTTCAGTGGCAAACACAGCATGTAGCTTTCTGACTTTGCCTTTAATAAGTAGTCATAAACTAGACAAATAAAGACTTTAAAATGCCACATGTAATTTCAATATTCTCTCTCTTCCCAAGAGAGAACAAACATGGTGAAAAAATTAATTATGTAGGGTGCTCATGTACTGCAATATTAAGTTATCACAACCAGAAATTTCTAGGAAGAAGAAACAAATGAGAAGGGGAGAAAAGTTTGTTTTTTCTGATGAGAGAAGCTTAATACTTCCCAAAATCAAGGTTTTTAAAAATTTCCCAGTTGCTTTACCTACCACAGATTCCTACCTAAGGAGGGGACAAAATCAGCACCACAATCAAACCTGTGCAGAATGTGGCCTATTACTTAGACCACAGGTTTTCCTGGGGTTCTATTTGTATCAATAAATACAGGGCTTTTTTTTTTTTCTCTTCAGAACTCCCTAAATTAATAAAAAAACCTATGATAATCATTAAACAATCAAACAGCAGAGACATTCCACAATGCAGCTCAAGGAAGTTCAAGATCCCCCATCTCTCCACAACACCCACTTCTGTTCTCGACTGAGTGGTGCTGTCTCACCCAGATGTTTTCTGCTCTTGGAAGCAAAGACGTCATTCTTCCATTTGTGACTGAGCTGGAGATTGCCAGGATTCAGCTAAGAGCTGTAGTTAAGTAAATGTTCCTTGTTGTGTGCTGGAGTATTCAGAGCCCCATCATCAGTGACTCCAGTGACTGTTTTGTGCCCACAAATAGGAACATCTCTGGATAAGTCCCTTATGCACTCAGGTCCCAGGTCTGACGCAATCGGCACCACAAACCTCTCAGCACTGCTCCCCAATTTGGATATTCCCAGAAAAAACCAGCACAAGGGTTCAAAGCTGGATTTGTCTGCCCAGCTCAGGAGCCACAGACTGATTGCAAGAATCCAGGCAGGGTTTGTTATGCCATGTACAGAGAGAGATAAAGCAACCAGGGCCCTTGTGCCAAGAGTCAATTAAGCCTCTTAGTGAGCCACAAAAGCAAAACTCCTCCAAACGAAATTGCATTTATAATGTGGTGAATCAGGAATGCTGCTGGACTGGGTGTCAGGGGAAAGGTAAGAGAGGACAATTTTTGTGTGCTTTGTGCTGAAGCAGTTGAGTCTTGTCACTTTGGAGTAATTGAGCAGCCCCAGTGACCCCTCTGCAGTTTTGTCTGGCCAAACCCCTCATCCCAGGAGCAAATCTGTTCTGATGGTGATGTAATCTAAGGTGATAAACATGTGCTAATAAGCTTGAACTTGATTTAAATTTGGAGAGGCTGCTCCAGGAATCCTACTGGATTTACAGGAGTGTGCACCTGCAGCTGAACCCTGTGGCCAGGACAGGAAATTCCTTGATGCTGTGAACTGTTAAAATGCCTATTATTTCACAGAGAACTTATGGCATACACTAAGATGTTGCATAACAAATCATGAGTCAAAGCTGCTGTGGTTCAGAGAATCCTTGTTACTTTTTTCATTCTTGCAAGACCCTTCAGGAATGTCTCTAACAGCCCCTGGCTTCTCTACATCCCAACACTTCTTTTTCCAAGGTTCTCCCTCAAGATTTTTCCTCTGCTTGAGAACGGGGAACTCACTTGGGAGGGGGACTAATTTCTTTCTTCTGCAGCTCATTTCCCCCAGTACATGCCCTGGCAGCTCAGGGAATCCATCTCTCTTTCTTCAGTGCTCAAAGCTTGAGGGGTTTCTTCCAGGGCTCTGACTTTCTTCAGCACAGGATTAACGCTGACACATCCCAGCTCTGAATTCTTATTAAAATAAAGGCATCTGCACAAGCAAGACTTGTTCCTTCTGACGCCTCGTTTTGGCAGATGTCCTCACCATCCTTTCCTACTTGCTCTCAGCGCTGGGTATGCCCCTTCAGCCTCTCTTCACTCCAAGGATATGATTTAAACCACCAAGTTTTTGAGCCCTTAGCCTGCTTGTCGAGCCCGTGTCGCCCAATCAGAGATGCAGGGGTCAGAAAGCTGCCTCTTCACCTCAGCAGTGAGCCATACCCTCCTTCACCCACCCTCGGTATTTCCCTCCCACTCCTCGGGATGGAATTCCTTTAGCACTTGGCAATGAGCTCAGCAGGGCCCCAGCCACCAAGGAGGCAGGAAACCCGAGACATTTAAATGCCACCGGCTGTGCCGGAGGAATCTCCTGTTGCGGCATCACCCCCGTCTCTGTGGGACCCTCCCTCCTTCCTTCCTTGGAGAGCAGGTGCCCTCCCAACGCTGCTTCCCAGGCAGCCCTTTTTGGCTCTGCCCCCAAAGCTCTCTGCTTTTTTTTCTTCTGGAGAGCAAAACAACACAGTTCATGAATTTTTTTTTTTTTTTAAATTCCGCAAATGCGTTTTCCCGAGTTTTCGAGGAACTGACCTTGCACAGGTTACTGAGCTTTGGGGAGAAAAAAAAGCAAAACTGAAGAGGCCCTGGTGGGTTTGTAGAGCAGAAGAGTCATTGTGAGTGATGAACAATTAATGTGTGTGAATGTTAGCTCTTTTCTACAAGAGTTAATTGATACAAATGCACAGAGAGTGAACGTTCCTGCTGCTTCGCTGCGTCTGAGAGCTCTTGGACCATGAGGTGTAAGGCAAAAAACTCCCTGGCACTGCAGCCTTTACTGAGTTGATTGAGAAATGTAATATAATCCACTTACAGGAAAAACTCATGAAATTTGCAGGTTCAGAGAATGTTTTGCAAAAAGCTAACAGCCAATTACATATGCATGGAAAAGGAGCACAGTGTGACCCTCATGAATAGCAGCAAATCAAATCTAAGCTGTGTTTCTCCGAGAGCAGAGCTGAGAAAACTCTTTTTCACTTATTTACCAGTTAAGATGTCTAGTGACTCTGAAAAGAAGTCTGGGCAAGTGTCTTTTGTACAATATCTACTTGAAAAGCAGGGCCATGTTTATTTTTTTTTTTTTTATTGCATGGTAGGATTATGGCAAAGGCCTAAGTAGTTCTATAAAATTTTCCATTTGCTATAAATTTTTTGAACACTCTCTATAATCACTGTGAGTAATTATGTCCACAGAACAGCTTGTTCCACCCTTGTGAGGAAGGTGGTATTTTACCTTGAAATTCCAAGTGCAGGTGGAAAACTAAAATAGACTAGATATCTGTTGTTATACAAAAAAAAAAAAAAATCTTTTCTATCCCTTGTCTGCCATCACACACTGGTGTGTATGGGTTGTAGAAACAGGCTCTTAAAGCCCAGTAGTCTGGCCGATTTTCAAGCTATGAGTAGTGATCAGTGTCTTGAACCCATGGTTTGCAGCTACTGCCAAAAAAAGATACTGTGGTCACACTGAAGCCAGCAGTGTTCAACATCTACACAACAACTCACAAGGGGAGAAGGCATCTTTGAGAAACTTTTGAACAACCAAAATATGGGATTACAGGGTTGCCAAGTGGCATCAGTTTAGAGTGAACAGGGGAAGCTTGAGGACTGAACCAAGAGAAACTGGAAACTCGACAAGACAAGGGAATTCCTCCTCAGGAGCAAGGGGCCAGTGTGGGTTGTAGCTGAGGAGGGCATCAAGAAAAACTGATTTCCCAGAGGTTGTTGCAGCACCAGAGCTGTGAGTCCTTGTAGTTTCTATGGCCTCAGCCAGACGCAGTCACCATCAATCTAGTGTTGGTGATGGTCCTGCTTTAGGAGGCTGGGTCACCTCCAGAGCTGCAGCATCCCTGCAGCATTTCCCTGAGTTTTGAACAGTCAGGGGCAGTCTGTGGGGTGCTACACAGGAGATCAGACTCAAGGCTTGTAATAGTTCTGTCCAGCCACAAGATTGACAAATCTATTAGTTGAGAGAATTACAAGTCACAGTGATGGACACAGGAACTCCCAAGAGGGATTCTTGATGGAAATACTGTTAAAGAAATACCAGTACAGCATGAGAAAATTGATGTGAAATGGTTCCATATAATCTGAAGAAATTTTCCCTAAATAAGATGAGTTTCAGGTATTTCTGTTGGGCTTAAGCTGTCTTCATTAAGCTCATCATTAATAGCTACTTGGTACGATTAAAATGTTAGTCATTATGCCATGGTCAGGTGGCCAGACCCTTGCATTTCTAAGATGGAGAAAACTCTGGGGTTTTGCCTCTGAGAATCTTGTCTAGCCAAGGACTCAGCCATGTCTATTGTGAGCTCTGAAGCCAAGGCAGAAAAAGCCTGTGCAATAATTAAGATATCAAGATTGCTAATGACAAACCTCCTGGGGGCTCAGCAGAAAAAAACTTGCATATGAAAAAAAAGAGTACTTTGTTAGCAGCATTTATGAATAACAAACTAGTGAGGTACCTTTTGCCCCTTGGATGCCATGGAGACAGCTTTTACTCTCCATTATTCATCCCTTGTGTAATAACTGAATTTTGAAGAGCTGTGCTCTTACAGTTTCCCTGGACCCTCTTGAACAGGCCTAAATTGTGGGCGTAGAAGCTCTGGAAAGGACAAAACATCTCCTGAAAAGAGTTTGTTCTTCATTACAAAAGACAGTTTTTAATAGGAATATTGAAGAAAATAAAGGGAATGGAATATGTCTGAAGAAAAATAATACTAAATAGGAAAGGATCTAAAGGTGTCAGTGGAAATAAGAGTGATTTATTCTGTGTTTTGAATTTTTTTTTGTCTCAATATCAATTTCATTCTACCTGGCAGAGAAACATAACAAAACTGAACATCTTCTGGGCTGGCAAGCTGTAAAATTAATTGACTTGTATAAGCCTTTCTCTATACTCTGAGACTCCAGTCTTCCTGAGTCTATTTTACTTTATATATCTTTTGGTTATTTCACTTTTGCCATAAATGTCCTATGCATTGAAACTCAATTATTTTATCAAAATATGTATATATTGGTTAATTTGGGAGTTATTTACCCCACCCCTTGATTCAGCCTTCTATCAAACCTCTGTAGGGGTGACCTAGGAGTTAAATAGCAGAGGCAATATTCTGGGGGACATGACAATTCTGTAGTTATTAACTGAATTTTTATGGGTTTTTTTAAGATTACAGTTCCTCATGGTGTGGTTGTTAGCTGAGTAAGACCATGTTTGTTCCTGTTGTAGAAAGAGGCAAAGAAGGAGATAAATAAGTTTCTATAAAGATGCTGCAGATGTTAGGGGAGGAAAAAAAAAGGAAAATTGCAGAGAAAGGATGATCCATTGTTCTGGCGTATTTTTAGCACTTCTAACCATCCTCACAGTTTGCTTCTTCCTTTTCTTGTCATCAGAAATGCATTCTGTTCATTTCTTCCTTTCTTTATTTCATCCTGATGACCTTCCTCAACTGAAACTCAATATATTAATGAAGGTTGATGGTAAGAAAACAAATTGCTTTGTCTTCATGGGGCGTTGGAAAGGATTTGTACAGCACTTGTCTTCCATTAATGCAGCATTTGAGGAGTCCAGATGCCTTGCCATAAGTCTTCTCTCTGAATCTATTAAAGACCTTAAAAAACAGAAAATAACACAATGAGAGGGAGTTGTTTTTTTGGTTTTTTTTTTTTTCACTGAGAATGTTTCTCTTTGAGAAATANGTTTCATTTCCGAGAGATTTATGTTCGAATGTTCCTTGAACCCATCTTTCAAAACACATCCATATTTGATCATCCTGAGCAGGAGATGTGACTAATGACACAATCAGGGTTATAAATGCTGGGCACTCTGAGCAGCACATCCACTTTGTACAAAATCTCTTCTGTTTTGTTTATGGTTTTCCTTTCTGTAATCAGGGAGTGATTCTGTTGTGGCTTTTTGAGATCCTTCCTGGCACCTGTCCTTTCCTGCATTAAGCCTTCTGTGCACTTCTGGACTCAGTTTCTCTTTCATGACTCTCTTTAAACCATCTTTTATAGCTTCTGTTTCTGTGCTCACCTCAGTAGCAAGAACTGTCTCTATAAGGATTTGGCTTCCCAGCTCTTTTCTGTCCTAAAATCTCACCAGACTCCCCCACAGTGCTCTGGCAAAGTGGTGAGGAGTAAAAGAAACTCAGCAGATTATCAGAGATGCTGCTCTTTTCCTCTATGATTGAGAAATTAGAAAAATACCCAGGACCCAATCCAAAAAACCTACTGTGAGTCCATTGACATTCACAGGGAAAAGACTCTTCTAGCTGGAGTGAATCCACTGAAATTCACACCTGTATCTGGCTATATTAAAAACTTCATAGTGCAAGCAGGCCACAGAACTGCCTAAAAATAGCTGTGATGAAACTGGGTATTCGTGGTTGTGCCAGGAAGGGTTTCATAGGCACAGTTAAGTCAGATATGGAATGGCCATTTGCTCCTCATTTCTCTGGTGTGTTCTTCAGACCTGCTCTTGCAGGCTCCAGCTATTCTTGGTGCAGTGCAGGACAGCTTCCAAGAAGGTTTTGAAGGAGGGCATTTAGTG
>VZUA01013806.1:0-18515 GCA_013401035.1 Horornis vulcanius
CAACATAAAGTCACCCTAGGACACTCAGCCATCCTGTCTGTACCACAGAAAACTGCAGTGCCCTATAATGTGTTAATAGACACTATAAAATCTCGTGGCTAGAATGGAGAGGATAACTTTCACCATTCAGCACTTTCATGCTCCTAATGGTAATGAGTGTTCCCTCACTCCTTTCCCTCATCAGCAGCTCTCAAGGAAGCATCATTAAGATGGCATATTCCAGTACAAGAAAGACATCAGTCTCAGTTCATTTAAAAGACATATTTCAATAAAGCTAATTTAACATTCAGAGCAGAGGCGCCCTCAGGGATTCTTGTGCCTGCCCTGCATGCCTCTAATACTCAGTTGTAGCTCATGTTTGCACAACATGGGTGTGTAAGATCTGGAGATGCCCAGAGAGTGTGGATTATCCTAAAAGACTCTTGACATACGTCAGCACTTTTATTGTACCACAATACAGTGGTGCTCTGACACATGTTAGAATGATATAAAATAAATTACATAAAGCAATCAGTTCTTCACTTGTAGTCCAATTTACAGTACTTGCTTCCCAGGTGGAAATTGATAGTAAACTTGATATTTGGATCCTCAGTGGACTCAAAAATGAGTCAGAAGAAAATTACATCTAAAATGTTTACAGAGATATCAAACTTCAGAGGAAAAATATTTTATATTTTAGTGGTGTTCCACTTGTTCCTTTAAGTGATTCAGTGTTTTAAGTAAATACTTTCGATTGCCTTAATTGTTCTAAAGAAAAACATTTGGATTCCAGTGATATTTAGGAACCAAAACTGAGATAAAGCAGTGTCTATTAAACTAAGTAAATAATAACAGCCCCTTTTACAAATCAAGCTGTTGGGCTTTGTGATCTCTCTAGGACCTTTGCAGCAGAATTCTGCAGGATCTAAAGAGAGTACCTGTTCACATGTTATACCTAAAAAAGAAGGTGGGAATTAGCTCCATCACTAAACAAAAAGGTCACTACACTTCCCACAGAACACCTTAAATTATAGTAAAACAATTCTGTGAGAAACACAGTATTTAAAATATTGGAAGCTACAGCAAAATATCAGCAGTTGTTGGAGTCAACTAGTTCAGACAGTACAGTGTCTAGATGTAAAAGACAATTTACATAGCTGGAGGTAACACAATTCTTATACTGTATTTTGTGGATCTGTCCTGGCTTCCACTGTTTTAAGAACCATACACTACTGTGAAGGTACAATCAACAGGTGAACATGTGAATTGCCACCTTACATGAAATGAGTAGAGGGTGGGATCCAGTTCAGCAGCCCACTGAAAAACAGGCCCTAAATTCACTGCCACAGCATCAGTGGAAGCAATCACCTGTCCACAGAGGGACCTGTTTCTCTAGGCATCTACAATTAAGGTGCACATCTGTCTTAAAGAGGCAAACTGGATCCCAGCACGTATTGCCAACCAACACTCCTGGCAAGCCACAGTCACAGCATCATGACTGATGTTTAAGGGTTCCATCAGCCAGTGTGTCTGTGCTCCTTGTTTGCACCTCCTTGCCAGTCCACATTACCCAAACAACCTTGGTTAATGCTGGACTATTATGCACGGGGAAAACAATTTTGCTTATTTCACACAAAATTAGACCTACTGGGGAATGTCTTTTACAGAACTCTTTCTTACATCCATTAAAGATTTTCTGATCAGTTAAATATAACTAAACAAAACCTCATAGCAAAAATCTTAAGTTTGCCAATGAGGAATAATTGTATATTTCTAGAAATATAGCACATATTCAATAACAGACAATTCAATTCACGCTAATTCATGCACTGCACAATGTTTTCCACTTTGATGGTTATAAATTACACACTGTAACTTAATAACTTGGAAAAATGTGCTATCCCAGGAATAACAGAGGAAAAACATTACAGCAGTCACCTGCCAGATGTAATAGACAGTTTAAATAGCAGCTACCTTTATTTATGTATATATATATTTATATATGTAAAACTTCAGGGCTGAAGCTGTTTGATTCTGCCAGATGTATGGAAGATAAAAATATTTTAATCATCACTTCTGTGGCATTCACCTAGTCCACAGCTCTGTGGTACTGTCTGCCATACACTGGTGAACCCATGAGCCTCTAAGAAATAACAAATACATCTGAGTTAATCCCTGCCACCATGCAATGCTGCAAATCCAGAAGAGATGACCCACATCTTTGGATTCAAAATTGATTCTTTTTCTCTTAAATGCTTCTCCATCCATCAATGTCCAAGCATAAATGTAGGAAAGTCCTTATGGATTCATTTTACTCTCTCATTTCTGTTTACATGCTATGTGAGAACTAAAAAAGTAGCCCAGAGAAACATGGCCAAATCGTAGACTGGAACACACAAAAAAAAAATTGATATTGCTTTCGTCTTCCTTTTGTTTTTCCTTTCCTTTGTTCTGATCATCAAAGTGATGTAAGTTTTTTGAAGAGGGGGAAGAAAGAAAAGATGAATTGTCCCCACCACCTTCTGCAGTATCTATCACCTGATAAAAGGCTTTTGAGCTGTGAGGTTCCCCAGAGGTGATGCTGTCTTGGCAGAAAGTACCCACAAAGCCACCTTTGCAATATGGTGCATTGGTTTTGGTCACCCCATTAAAAAGATGTTATTTCACTGGGTAACAGCTGATGGGAGACAGGCTTTGGATGATGACCAGTGCTAATTGTGGGCAGGAAGTGCATATTTAAGCAGTAAGCTGAAGGAAATCAAGTGGAAAAGGCTCACTGCTGCTTGCAAGTTTAAACTGAGGAAAAAGATAGTGGAAGAGATTCAGGTATTAATGCATGGAATATGGAGCTTTATATAATGGAATTTGCAGTGATGTGTGTCAGGATGCAATAAAATTTTACCTACAGAAAAATTGCCCAAATTGTAATTCAGCTGACCATAATACAACATAATATTGTCTCAGAGCAAGCCAGCCTATCAACTAGTGAAGATGAAAAAAAAATATTCAAAGCAAAACAAGTTTTAGTAAATCAAATGTCCACAGATGCCTCTTGTGGTATAAAAGGTCATTGTCGGGTACATAAATAGTTAATATTTACAGCTGAGATTCAAGATATGGAGAAGAACCTTTCCCTTCAGGTTTCACTAAAATAAAGCATAAATTTTTAGAGAGGTTTCCTTAAATAAGGCTGCAGTGTTCCTCCTGAAAGCATCAGAGGCCTTTCACTGCTTCAGCACAAAAGCTTAGGGACACTTCTCAACAGTTCAGCCTCTGGTGGGAAATAAAGTTTCCACAAAATCAACTTTCTATTCAAGGAAAAAATCAAATCAATTTTGCCCAAAGCATTCAGGTTTCCTTTGGGAAAATCAAAACAAAATATTTTCTTCACTACATGGGCTTGACCCAAACCAAATGTTTCAGTTTATTTTTTAGCTGAACAAGAATATTTTATTTCAACTGAGTTCAACTTGAAACTGCCTCTGGGTGTGCTGTCATGGTGGATATAAATTGCCCAGGAGAATCTGGGAATAAGACAATTTGCATCCCAGCCGGTTAGCTGGCTCATAAGGAAATATTATTAATTTAACAATATTAAAGTATCATATTTAGAACAACAAGACTGAAGCAATATATTTGGATACTTGCAAACCAAAGTCCTTCATAACTTTTCCTCCCACTAAAAAATTTTGTTACGGGGAAAGAAACGTTTAAGCAGGTAAAATCACACATGAGAAAAATAAATAATTATGACTCTAATTTCCAGCCAACTAATCGTTCCATCAGTTTTATGCCACAGTAATTCCACTGAGCTCCACAGGAATGACACAGCCTAAAGGGATCGAAGGTAGAGTGTTTCCAATCTGGCCCCAGTGCATGGGTTTAGGCAGATAAAAGACGTGTCTTAAGGTGCTCTAGGTCCTCTATCACATTTAACTTCTCCTTGGCACTGTAAGTATGCACAGGAACTTATAGATCCTGAAATAATAATGGGGTTAGAAAGGATGACACCCTATAAATCCTCAGGAAAATGCCACATCTTTCCAAAACTCATGGATGAATGATTCAATCAGTTTTTTAAAAGCAAGCTATGAATTCAGATTCAGCTGGGATTGAACAGAGATTGAAACTAGCATTAGTGTGTGGGATAGACATGAAAATTTAGAGAGCTTCAGTTATATGCATATACATATGTGTATATTTTCTTATTACTTAGAAATTATAATTAAACTGAGTTATTCCAGCTTTCCCTTCAGCCTAGTATTCAGTTGCCATTCAAAAGCAATCCAGAGCAAATTAATACAGATATCCAGTTTCACAGCAAAGACCCCTACAACGCCACATGAGCTACTCACCTCAGGTTTACAGTCATCAGGGCTCTGGTGCTGCAACACCCAGCTTGCTCAGGGTCGTCACCAGTGAACAGCAAGGTTGAGGCATGCTGTCCCAGCATGGTTTTCAGAAGGCTTATGTCAAGCTGTTCTCACCTCACTGCAATGCCAGGGGTCTAGAAGGCTGAGAGGTCCAGAATGAGCTCAACTGTATCCAAAAGGAACAAGGATTTTTAGTTATTAGTTCTGGTTTGTACTGGCTAGCCTCTGATTAACATCCAACAGACCCTAATGAATGCAGAGACAACAAACCGTAGTAGTCTCAAACATAAGACAAATTATTTACATTCCACTTGCCTCACTTTTAGATATCAGAATGATTGATTACCATCTGCAGTTACTACTACATTTACTGATTACAAAATCTATTCAGAACACCAGAGAGCAATGGCAAACTCAGAAACTGGTGAATTTTACACCTGAAACAATCCTAAGAACACCAAATTTAAATTATGTAAACTAGGTTTTTAACTTCTCCTCTTTCAGATGAAAATTATTGAAAAGCAGCATTTCTAGGAAGCGTTTCTGTGCACCATGCCAAGCTTAAAAACCCTGCCCAAGAGAACAGAATAATGTCCTACAAAAATTTTCCAAGCAGAGCTAGGGAACATGGGAGGGGCCATAATGAATTTCTTACATTGCTGCCTTCCAGAAACGAAAAAGCAACATGCAGTCTGTTCCCATGCCAGCTGTGTTTCTAGAGACTGCTTTCTGTCTGCTGCAGACCACATTACTGCCATTTTAAGCTAAGATTTCCCTTAATTTACACAGGCTGGGACAGAGTGCAGCTGTCTGCTTCTAGCGCAGACGCGCTGCCCGGGATCGCCGGTCACAGCGTGCGGGGCTCTGCTGCTATCGACTTGCCAGCTCGTTTCTTTGACATGGAAGATCACGGGACATACAGTTTCCCAGAGCTTTCCACCTTTAGGAAAAGCAATGGTCAAGGCTGGTTTGGACATGACTGGTCACTTAGGAGTTGTTCCACAGTGAATTCTCAAGGTAGAGCTCACGCCTGGTTTTGCAGACGGATGAGAGCCCTGGTACCTTCTTTTCGTTGGGCTCTGCAAACAAAGATTGGACACTTTTTTTGTTTGATACCTGCCCTGATATTATATGGAAAGAAAACAATTTTTAGGTTCTTGGGAGGAGGTGAGATGAGTGACTTTTGCACTCAAAATAAGACAAAAATCTTGAGATAAATAATACAGTAAACTCATGACCAGTTGCACCTCCAACATACTTTGCTAGAAGACATAAGATCACAGATTTGTTTCTGATATATCAACCTATACAAAACTGGTTTCTGATTTATCCATACTTCATGTGCAAACCTTAAAACAATTTTAATATGCCTGTGCCTCAGTTTCACATATGCCAAATCACTTTCTGTGAGGACAGCTAAGTTTTCAGAAGCATTCAGATCTTGTGGTAGACTCATATGTCTACAGCTACACCAAAGTAAGCAGTGCAGTCCTTAAATGAAGAGCTTATGACTGTAGCTGCAAAGGTCTTAGGCAAGGCAGCATTTAGCTGGCTTGCACTTCACTTTTATGTTCTTGATGTCCAGAGTAGAACTGCAGTTTCAAATGAGTCATTGTACACCCCCAGTCATTGTCAAGGTCCAACTCAGGCCAAGTTTGGAAGAAATTAACTTCTGTTGGTATGCAAATATGACTATAAGTCAATTATCTTACTTCATAAATAGTAAACAGCCAGGACTCACTGATCTCTCCTGCAGGGCAATGGACTGTTTGCCAGGGTCTTTGCTTTGAGTCATAGCTCTCAAGGTTGCTCCTCAGAGTTGAGAGATTTCTTGACTCAAGAGTTTCTCAGTAAGTGATTAATAACATGATAAACGCTGAAATCTTAGCTGAGTGACACAAAGGACTGATTGTAAACATATAATCCTTGAGATATAAATCATTGACTAAGTCTGGGACTAAGTTTGGGATTAGGCACACATAAACCTTCTGAGAAGGGAGAGGAGAGTCTCTCTCCCTGCCTGTTTTGTCTGACCCTGTCCTCTATGCCATAAATAATCAAGTGCTCCTTACCATCAGATCTTATTAAACCCTTCTCATGTTTACCATGAAGCTTGGCAGAATCACTAGGTTATATCAATAAACATATTGCTACTTCTTTCTTAGGACTGACATCCATGAGACACCCATGACTGCTACACTGCAGCTGTCAGAGTCCAGAGCCAGCCTTCTAAGAAAACAACAGGACACCTGGCTTGCTCACAAAGGTTGTAGGTAGCCCTAGCCAAGGGCTCCTGTGCCCTGTTCTGCACAGCAGCTGCATTCAGCAGAAGTGGAGCCCACCCTCTGCATCAGATAAGTACTCTCATGTTCATGGGGATGGCTTCCAAATCCTCTGGAATGTGGATGCCAAATTCACTTGGTGAACACCATAACCCATTTGGTCATTGCAGGAAAGGAGAGAGGAAAGTTCCTCTTCTGGTTTCCGGTGAGACTGCCAGGGCTGAAACATTTCTTGCTAAGCATTACCACCTTTTTTACCAGTTTGTGTTGTCTGATTGTCTTCTATTCACCTCTGGGACTGGGAAACTTCAGTACTGCGATGACACATTTCCAAGTCCCACATGGGCACTAGTGGGAGCTACTGCCTTGTCTACCCAGTCTTGCTGGGTCCATCTGTGAGTAAAACTGGCAGGAAAGAACTTTACTGTGAAAGGCTTTCTGTCACTGTGTCCCACTGATCTGAATGGGCTTCAGTGTATGCTCTGAGCCTCACTTTGTTACAGTTTGGGTCCATGAAGAGATTAGCACATGTCAGCTGAGCTGTAGTAACGCTCCATGTATTTGAAGCTCCCTGGGATCTGCAGCAGGGTTAACAGTGTTGCACACAGAGCTGAGCTGTGGGAGCAGCCTGCAGCTCCAAAGGGCTTGCCAGGACTGATGGGTGCCCAATGACACTGGCATCTCCCTGAGCTCTCACTGTAAACTGCCTGAGCCTGCCTGTTTAAAGCCATTGCCCTCAGCATGAGGGAAGTCTGCAATATATTTCAGGATGTGCAGGTGAGTGGCAGAACCACTCAGCCAAAATTCTGACAACTGTAAGAGTCAGAAAGTCTGTGAGCTGAGGGTTTTTTAGGTGGCAAATTGAAGAGTTGCAGAAGCAGGCTGTTTTGTTTCGGCTTTGCTCTATACACACTTTGCTTTACAGAACTGCTTCGTTTGGGACACCTGCTTGGGACAGGCTGCTGGAGTTAACTGCTACATGCATCTCCTGACAAATGAGTATGACATCAGAGTGACTTCAATTTTTTATAAATATCTATTGCCAATTTGATTCACACGTCAGCACAGACCTGGAGTTAAAACTGAAGGGGACTGAATATTACGCCTGCCTTTTAAGGCTGCTGAAATTTCCCCTTTTTATGGAAAAAACTTCTCACATATTTCACTAGCACCTACCATTGCAAACCTTAGGTTTTGTCTCTCTCAAGCCTGCGTCCTGTAAATCCCTGTAATTGCATGCAGCTGTTTGTGAGCCATCCACTGCCAATTGAAAGCGTGCACTGAAAAAGCCCCCAAGCAGAGGACCTCTAAAATAAGCGCTGAAAAAGCTGCTGGTTTACCAAAAAGACCCTCTCTGCTCTGCCCTCCCCTGCCCTCCTCTGCTGTCGCTACCTTGCAGTTTATGACATCCAGAGAGTGGGAGGTCTGACAATCCGAACAAGGCAGCAAGGAAGAAATTCCGTTCCTGTTGCAATCAGTAATTCCTCCGTGGAGGCTGCTTTCTCGTGAGTGTGTGCGCGCGCTTTCTTTTGTGTCACTTCAAGAAGGGCTCTGATATTATTATTACTTTAAATATAGCTTGCCCTGGGGCGGGGAAATGCACAAGGAAAGAGCCGGCAAGCAGCCTATCTCTCAGAAGAAAAGAGCAAGCCTCGCAGCACAGGAACTGGCTTCACTCAAGTGTGCAGTTTAGAAGTAAAAAAAAACTACTTGAAATACCACCATTGTGGAGGAGGCTGAAGAAAAAAAGACACGGAACTGGCTAAACACAGCGAAGAATATGGTAAACCAAGGTACAAAGTGCATCTATTTGCAGTTTGAAAGTGGGCTCTGAAGTGCAATGTAAGTCTTTCTTCCTTAAATTGTATTCTTTTATAACAGTATCTATTTGCTTAATTTCCATTCTGAAGTCATGCTGGGCCAAAAGGTACAATTAGCTACAAAAATCAGCATGGAGCAGAATGTGTAGTCTCTGATATGAGGCTGAAAATGATTCTGAAATACAACAGAAGACAGACACTATCAGCCATATTATGGAAGATGCACTATAAATAAGAGCATATTTAATTATTTCAAGAGGAAGATGCTGGATGGAATCATTAATCAACTTTCTTAATAGAGAAGCAAGAGCTTTGCTGTTTAATACAGCAAGCTATTTTAATACTGCTGTGCTTAAAATTGTGTGATTACAGTTACCAATAGCAATAAGATGTAGCTCCAGAGAGGTGTCCTATGATTGCAAAAGTTTTATATCTTTTATTTCTCCAACATTTTTGCTCTCTGAAGCCTCAAGTCCACATTCTCTATCCTACAGCCCGGTTTTACTTTTCAGCTGGATTTTCAATATGCCAACACTGGACTTCCTATGGAACTGAAAACAAAACATTTCAGCTTTCGGAGTAATTCTGGTATGTTTTTCTACATCACACTAGTTGCAAAAATACAGTCGACAAAAATTATGCTCCCTCAACTTCTGGCATGGAGAGCTGAGGAATACAATGCCCAATGGTGACAAAGGGTGATAATTTCCTGGTTTTCACAATTTATCTCTGTGGTTTTGGACTTAGCAATGGATATTCTTTGTGATGGAGAGAGCTCTGTGAACCCAACTGCAAACTCCTTCATACAGATAAATCATGAGAGAAGATTCTACAGAAATGTTTATGGAGCTGGAGAAATTAATATATCACATCTCTGCAACTTGACTGTGAGCTCTGACAACTTCACCAATCTTTCATGCGAAAGTAACATGAGCCCACCGTGCTACCCTTCACAGAAAAACTGGCCAGCTTTGCTGACAGTGATAGTGATTGTTTTAACCATTGCTGGAAATATTCTTGTCATCATGGCTGTGTCACTGGAGAAAAAACTACAGAATGCCACTAACTATTTTCTAATGTCACTTGCAATAGCTGATATGCTGCTGGGTTTCCTTGTCATGCCTGTGTCCATGTTAACCATACTGTATGGTGAGTATTAGCTGTGTAACCTACTGCATGTATTGACAAGCCTTAAACATTGCATGAAATAACATCTTGTTATTATGATTTCATTCTCTTACCACAGAACATTGTTATCACTCCATGTAAGTTGAAACGTATATCACTGGGTAATGGATGGAATAGATGAAGTACTTGAATCTTTTCTTACTTTATATTTCCACTCACAGGCATTTTAAACACAGTCCATAACATTAGTTTATTACTCAGTTGTCAGATAAATTGTCTCAAAGTGTACATGAAGATGCTTTGTTTTTTCTTTTGCTTTCAGGTTTTTTCCCTGGTTCATAATTTTCATGTTCCCAATGAGAATGCAGAGTCCTGCCAGTAACTTTGCTCTGCAAATATGCACTGAAACACTAATGAGTACTTTTAGATTCAAAGTAGGCAGCCCCTTCAATTATTTTAATGAAGTAATACAAATGTAAGTAATTTTCTTATCACTAATACCCTGCTTAGACATCAACTTACTAGCAAATGCTGGAATAAATACTGCAGGAGTTAAGAAATGGATGGGCATTAATTCTGCCTGTTTACTAATATTTACAAATGCAAAACTATAATTTCTTAAAAGAAGATTTTTAAGTTAATAATGACTCACATTTCATGCCCTTGCAGGTGATCAGTAGCAGATCTTTCTTCTCATTTTCACCAAAACCATTTGCAGCACAACTCACGCAGGAACAAGCTGCACCCTATGTGTTCAGCACCAATTTTGTCAGGCTGTTACTGCCCTAAACTTCAGAAATTAGTCTTCCAGTGCTACAACTGAATTGCTACAGTTCAAAGAGAGGCTAGACATCGTCAGGAGGAAAGTGAGATTGTTTGGAAAGATTTCTATTACTTCACTACTTTGGGACTTAAGGTCCTAACATGAGCCTGTGACTTAAGGGAAATTTAATTCAGAAAGTGGAAAGTTTATTTTCCATTTTCAGTATCTCGACACAAGTCGCCCCCAGTAGCTTTTGCAAACTGCATTCGGCACCAGTGATGGTGCAACACTGTGATTTACCGTATTAGCCTGTGATTATCTTTGGCGGGAGAAACAGCGTGAAACAGCAATTGTCCGATGGGTGAGATTTAAGTCGTTCGTGATTCCCTGAGACAAGCAACAGGGACTCCTGCTGGCCAGGCTCCGCTGCCGAGGGAAGAGACGCCCGAAATCCGTGTCTCGGGAGGGATTTGGGGGTTGGGGCGCTGGATGCCTTTCCCGCACGGGAAGCCGGAGCCCCCGTCCCGGGAAAAGGCTGCGCCGCCCTCCTTGGCCGCTGCCGGGGCACGGAAGGCGCAGGGCATCCGAAGGCATAGGGGAGGGGCTGCGTTGGCTTTGCCTCCTCTCCCTGCTCCTTCCCTTGCAAGACCAGGAATGGACACAGCATAACTTGGGGTGAAAAATCATCTGGTGGCGCACAGTGGTACCAGAAGAACCATCTTGGTGTGGTGCACCATCAACCTCCAGGATGACCAGTGTTGGAACGGAGGGAAACCTCCCCTTCCAGAGGAGCAC
This sequence comes from Horornis vulcanius, assembly GCA_013401035.1. NCBI lineage: Eukaryota > Metazoa > Chordata > Aves > Passeriformes > Scotocercidae > Horornis > Horornis vulcanius. The sequence goes on from VZUA01013806.1 coordinate 11,141, forward strand.
ATTCTCGGCCACAGCTGCTCAGCTTCAGCCACATCACCTGTGCTGACAGTCTTGAGTTCAGTCTGGAGGCCTTTGCACACACCTGCTCAGCGGGGACACCTCCAAGGCTGTGGAACAAGAGTGCTCCACCAGTCCTTCTGCAGCCCCTTGGAGGGGTATGGTCATTGCTTTGCTGAAAGGAGAGATGATTTTCTTCAGAGCTTCATAGCTACAGTGGGCAATTCTGGTTTGGGTGCCCAGCCATGCCAGCCATGTGCCTGTGCTAGTCTGCACCCTTTGGGCTGGGCAGGGTTCTCCATCCACCCTGCAGCCCCAGACTCTGCTGAAAAAGGCAGCACCCAGTAAGTCCTACCAAGGTGGACGTGTCTACAGAGCAGAAAACTTCCCAGAGGATGTTATCTACACCCTTACAAAGGGTGTGCCTTCCATCCAGAGTTTTCTCCTCTCATATACTTCCCTCTTTCTGTAGTCTCTAAGGTAGTTTATCCGGCAGATGCACTTTTATCCCTGTCCCATCCTGGTTTATTGCAAAGATGAGAAGTCTAGAAGGGTACGAAAAATGTGTTCCCAAAGGTCACTGAAGCAAGAGAACAGATGTATGTTGTCAAGTGTAAAAATACTTCAACTGTTTTCCCTGTGGAAACTGACCTGGCCTGGCCTGACAGAGAGATGCTACTGGGAAGTCATGCCCCTGAAAGCCAGCCATCACATAACACACTCCAGGGACTAGATTTCCCAACAGAAGACCAGAAAACGTTATAAAATACATCCATAAATGCTGTATGGCTTGTCAGGGTCAGCTTGTATTAGAGCAAACCAAGAAAACCAAGAAATAGGTCTCCTCAGTACTCACTGAGACTAAATGTAATTAGGCATGGACCTACCTCCTCCACCTCTCCTTCCATTCCTGCTATTGCAAATCTTGTACTATATCTCCAAAGGAGACAGGCACTCCCCAAAACACTAACATATTCTCACAGCATGAGCTTTGGCATTGCCCCATGCCACACTATCATGGGCAGCTTGAGTAATATGCTCTGAATTAAATCACTACAAGACAAGGACCCTGATAACTGCAGAACTTTCTCCAAGGAGAGCTATTAGTGGTTCCTTGTAGGAATAGAAGGGCTTTGAATGGGGGTCCTGCAGGGCTCTGCTTAGCCTGGGTCTGCTCAGTGTTGTTGTGAACAACATGTGTAGTGTGTGGAGTGAGAGCTTACACAACTTTGCAAAAGCACCAAGCTGGGAAAGGTTACAAGCACTCAGAGGGACAGGATGAGAGTCATCAACAAGAATCTGGACCCCTGAAGAGAAAGTCTGAAACCAAAAAAATAATATTCAGTGAGGAAAAGTGCAAAGATAAAAAAGCAAACCTACTTCTTCTGCTGGTAAAATTTGTCCAGGCTTCAAGAATGCTGAACCAGCATATGGCTGTTAAAATGTATCATTAGCCAAACCTGCTTCACTAGCATGATATTTTCATACAAAAGACACTATTCCAGGTTGTATAAGTAAAAATATTTCCTTCAAGATCCATGAAGAAATCTTGTATTTCACTTAGCAGTCAGGAGACCTTTGCAAGAGTATGAAGTCCTGTTTTAGTTACTGAATGATATACAAGATGCTGATAAATTAAACAGATTCCAGGGCAGAAAAAGAAGGAAAAAAATTTAAAAGCATGATCTGTAAGAAAAAGATGAAGTTTTTCTTTTTTTCATTTCTAAGGCTTTTTTAGACTGGAAGACAAAAAAAAAACATAAACACAAAACTAGGCAAGCTATGATAGCCATCTCCCAAGAGCTTTGAGAAAAGAAAGTAATCAATTAATCTTCATAGGTAGTGGAAAGAACAAGAATAAAGTGAGGGCTTAATTTGTGGCAAGGAGGGTGTAGGTCGGACATTGGTAAATGCATCTGCTTTGGATTGCATTCCCCAGAAGAGCCTATACAATATTCATTGACAGAGGGAATATGCTTATTTAGGTATGTGGTAGAGGCCTAAAGACAGGAGAGATAAATATCACTGGTATGCAACAAAATAATTTTTCTTCTTTAGCTTCCATTAAATCCAAAGTTTTACTTTCAGAGTTAAGGCAGCTTTGCATATCAGCAGGTGTTGATAATGCAGTAATTATGTGGATAAAAAGTCCTAAAGCAAAATTGAGAACTTGCAGATTTGCAATGACAAAATTGCTTCTCTTTTCATAGATTTGCTGCCAAAAATGTTTAATCATAGCACCAAGCACTAGCATTATGCAAATAGAATTAAAAAGAAAAAACATATGCTGCCTGTAGCCTCTGAAAGAAGCAGAGTTAACCCCAAAAGCTACAGTTAGAAGGCTGCAAACAAACAAAAACATTTTCTTTAAACAATGTCAGGCAGCTTCTAAATGTATCACTTACTACTACTTAGTACTTACTACTATCCTCCTGGAAGGATATACGCACTAAGACACGTGTCACAACAAAAGATATATGCCACATCTTTAGCTGATGCCAGCTTTCTCTTGTGCAGGATACGAATGGCCTCTACCTAGAAAGCTCTGTGCCATTTGGATCTACTTGGACGTGCTCTTCTCCACCGCCTCCATCATGCACCTCTGTGCCATCTCACTGGATCGCTACATTGCCATCCGAAACCCCATCCACCACAGCCGCTTCAACTCAAGAACTAAGGCTTTTGCCAAAATAATTGCTGTTTGGACCATATCAGTTGGTAAGTGAGGCAATATTTCAGCATGTAATTGCAGATTTCCAGCCTTTGAGAGGATTTGACATACATAACACAGTCTAAAACTTTATTCTCTGCCGGCAGTGTTTTGCTTCCCACAGTCTAAGAAGTGCTGTAATGTAGTAATTATGCAATGGAAATCAACGACAATGGGAAATGGAGGAGAACTGAGCAGCACTGAAAGAATATACATCAGTGATAGCACAACTGCATTCAAGTTTATTTTAAAGATGTGTTGATTTCCCATATTGATGATCCATCATTACCTAAACATCTGAAAAGAAAAAAATATATCAACTGAAAAAAAGTATTTCCCTGTTTTATGTAAGTCAGTTGTTCCCAGTTGTTCTTACTTGGGTAATTTGCTTAGAGATTTTTCTTATGGGCAGATCTTCTCTGCTTTTCTCGGTGTGTATGGTGGGGAATTGATGCATCCTATTTAGGAGACAACAGATACTGTGTGCAATGAGAACGAGAGGAGTCTCTCCAGAGGACAATTCAGAGTTACAGTCTAAAACAGGTGTTCTGAATGACACAATTCTTTTTGCGCACTGGCAAAACCAGAGCCTCAAAACTAGGCAGGAGAACACTGATCTTTCATTCCCATGGTGGCAGCATGTTCAGAGCAGTTTTATGGCACCGGAGTTGGAAGAGTTTGGTGTCTGATGCCATCCAGGATTTCCTCACACACATGGGGTGGAGGTTCTCAAATGCTTTGAAAACACAGTTCCCTTTCAGTGCTTGTGGTTTTGTAGACTCTTGAACATTGGCAGCTCACTTTTTCAGAGGCAGGAACAATTCACTCTTTTGCCCTGGAAGAGATGTGAGCTGTCAGCAATCAAAGGTAATTAGCTCCTTCTCTGGCTAATACAAATTATTGCAAGTGGTAACTGTGATCCCTTACCACTCTTCCCAGAGGAGGGAAAGGAGATGATGCCTAACATGCTGCCAGCCTGGTACTCTAAATCGTCTCCTGACCTCCCTCTTGATCCAGGCCCACAGTCTGAGAAAAAGCAGTCTAGGATTGATAGGATTTAAAATAGCTGCACAGCAAGAAATTGTGGGAGTCTGCACTCAAGAGGACAGCTCTGCATTCTCCACGACCTGTTGAGGTTCAACAGCATCTGGTTCTGGGGTGCATTCAGCTGATCAGATGTAGATGTCTAGCACACAGGCCAGGTGAATTCCACCCTAAAAATACCTAGATCTCAACAATAAAGGAAGCCTATAGCAACTTGGATGTAGATGTCTTAATTTAGATTAGATTAATCATATCTTGTCTCTTCTACAGTCAATTTTTTTCATCCAGCAGAAAATATATTACCTACTCTGTCCAGTTTTTCTAATTTTTGAAACTGCTAAGTGCAAGTGCATTTGTCTATATAGCATAAATAAGTCAAGCATTACCTAAAATTGTACATACTGTGTTTGTCTGCACTTGTGTGTGGTGCCTTGTGCTTAGTGTGCGTGAAATTACTGTCCTTTTTAAACACAAATTCACAGAATGATCAGAATGACCATTCCAGGGGCAAACCAGTGGTCCACTCTGCTCAGCATCTTTTCTCAGATAGTGACTTACTGACAGAGAATCTGAATTAGCTCACTATTAAAAGGAATCTGGAAAAAAAAGTGTTATTTTAGCCCTATTAGTTAGAACATGGTTTATGTACTGTAGCAGGAGGGTTTATNCACCTTTTCTGCTCTCTGGAGAAACTGCCTTCTAACAGTGATGAGATGAGTCACAGATGTTGCTTGTTGTTATTATTATGACAAGCGATAGCAATGTGGTCCCTATTTATATAACTCTGAAAAATACGGCTCTTAATTTTGTTGGAAACCACTCAGGTGTGGTATGAGTGAAGAGGACATAGTCCTGCTTTACTGCAGCTGGATTAGGACATGTGCAAGGGAACAGTGGCTTTCAGGAAAATAGGAAGCGTTATAGGGCAAGTCCATCTCATTCACACATTTCGTGTCACCAGAAGAGTGAGAAGGTTAAATAGGTACAAATTAACATAGGCAAGCACACTTAGGTGGGCAGGAATGAAGTGGTGCTCTGCTGATTTCTAGTTTCATGGAAGTAATTGGCATGGGGACACCAGCTGAAAGAAGACTGGTCGGTTTCCAGCCTGGCAACAAGCTGTGGCAGAGGGGATGCACTCCAGAGGACAGATAAGAAAGTAAACGCATAGGAAGAAGCTTTAAGAAACTGATGAGCCAGTCACTGCCAAGCTGGACTAAGTTTGCACTGTGCCATATCATTATATTAATAGAATAAGGAAAAATGCCAGTATTATAAGGAATCTTGACAGGTCCCAGATCAGCCATACAACCTGCTGTCAGTCAGTCATCAGCCTTTGTCCTCCTGATCTGCCACCATCCAGCTAAGAATATGGAGAAAATGGGTTTCTGAAGGTGCTTTCTGTATCACTTACTAACAGGAAATGCTTTCTGAACAAAGATGTGCTCCCTGTATCATTTACCAGGCTCTCAGTGCTACTTAGAGTGACAGGACTATAAATGATTTAACTCTTTGCATTTTCACATGCCTATGGCTGAGAACTCTCACTGGGATGAGTGAGGTGAGAATGGTGAGACACCGGCATAAATTGCCCAGAAAAGCTGTGGCTGCTCCATCCCTAGAATTCTCAAGGCCAGGTTGGATGGGGCTCTGAGCAACCTGGTCTATTGGAAGGTTTTCCCCACTTGTGGCAGGAATGAGATTATCTTGAAGCTCCTTTCCAACCCAAACCATCCTATGATATCTGGCACAGACAGAGATGGTGTTATGCACAACACACCCTCCGCAGCACCTGGTGTGGCTACCATCTCACTTACAGATTCAGATCCAAGGTTTTGCTCTCCAGCCTCAGATAGATAGATAACCTTTGACTTCCCCATGTGCTTACAGTTTGCAGCTAAGCTGGTGACCTGTGAACTCTCGTGAAGTATGAGATGAAGGGTAAAAAGCAAGAGAAAGAAATCAAAAATATTATGCTGTCCTGTGCAGACTCCATCTTAGCAGAGGAAAAGGGGGGAAACAGCTAACAGTTGTGTGTTGGAAGCACATTTAATCAGTTCCACTGACCATGCAAATGGCTCAGGCTGAACTGAACAGCACTGATGAACATACAGGGCTGTCAGATGCTGCCTTCTACCGCCCTCAACATGGAAACAAACGGTTTAATCCTACCACCTGTCTTTCATCCTGTCTTTCAACCCATTCTTTTTCTACAAGAGGATCTTTCTTCTATTGCCATTAGAATTTAATTTCACTGACGTCCTTTGACAAAAAGTATTGTCAGGGATTTCTGGAAATCCAGAACATTATATCAGCTGGAATACCCTTATCCACCTGATCACTGACTCCTGCAAATACTTCCAGCTGATGTGTGGGGCCTAAAGAAGTTCTTCTTGTGCTTCCCAACCCATCTAGATTATAACTTTTAGTGAACCCAATTAATTACACTTTTGTTCACTAAAGCTGTCATTTTTCTTTCATTCACTAAATACACAAATAAATTCAGTCAATTTTAACCAAAGGCAATCAGTGATCTTCCTTCCATTGACATGTCCAGTGACATATGAAGCATCTAAAAAAAACCAGAAAAAAAAAGCACAGATAGTTTAATTTACTTGACTTCTGAAATCTTGATTTTCTCTGTTTAAAAAAAATCAATTGTTCTAACATTTGTTTTTGCATCTAGTGGAAGAAGAGCATTTAGCCAGAAGCCTTTGTTTCACTAGACCATGTAATGCCACAGGCAATTGGTTTAAAATAGATTCTAATTACTGTAACAGACTCTAATCATGTCTTTAATTCTTAAATCATCCAGTATGCACAGTGGCTGGATAATTAGATTATTTGTAGCTGTTAAAGGCAAAAGCTCATTAAACTCTGAAAATTTATTCCATTGTTTTTAAAGCACAGAGGTCATTATTGAGACCAGGTGTAAAAAGCCAAAGGATTTCCCCGTGCTGGAAAAAAAAGTAGAATTTTGAATAGAGCTGGAATCTCTAGAATTGTGAATAGAGCCTATACTGAAAAATATGTGTAAAATACCTGAGTCCTAAACAGGCCTAGCAAACATTGCTCTGCAAGTGGCCAACAGGGCATCATTCCCTCCTTGAAAGGATAACATAAAAGAATTACAGGCATGAATGCTAAGTCCTTATATATAAAATTTCTCAGTCCTTATTTATCTCTATTCCTCTGTTAATGGTCTAAGTAATGTGAAGTCTGATGCAGCCCAAGCACTCTAAGCTGAGTTTTCTCTTATCATTTCTCACTCAGCCTACACATCTGTTCACTGCCTTCAGGCAGTCTGCATTCCCCAGTCACTAACAACTTAGATTTATTCAATACTTTTCATGCAGAAAAAAAGCCCAACACAGATCTAGATGAAGCTGGTAAATACCTCCAACCACATAACTCTAAAATTTTGCCATTGCTTTGGAGGATTTGAAAATGACAAATACTGTAGCACGTGAAGCAACATTCTGCAAAGTGCAGGGTGAAGTGGGCTCCCTGCAGGTGTACAAATTCCCAGTGCAACTGAGCCCCCAGCTAATTTGGCAGTATGACATTTTATGCTGACACAGAGGTTTACACCTCCTTCACAGGCAGCCTGCAATTTCTCTGCAT
>VZUA01013808.1:3773-21020 GCA_013401035.1 Horornis vulcanius
GAGAAATTAAACTAAGAACCTTTTGACTTGCTAAAGAGGCATTATATCTCTTGATAAAATATTTCTTACTGCTAACAAGGAAGAGAAAACCTCAGGAACATGTGATAACTCACCCACTTTCAAGTTTTTCTCCTCATCTATTTCTTCCTCTTCACTCACACTAGAGCTAAAAATATTCTCTCTCAATTTCAACTGGCTACTGAAAAGCCAGTCAGTAAAATCTACAATAAAACGCTGTATCAAAATGCAAGGGTGCAGATAAAGTGTGAATCATTCTTGTTTCATCAGAGCCATACCACAAACAGTAAAATCAACTGATTTGCAATGTTTATCTCTGAATTTTGTTTTATCAAAATTACCTTGTTGCTAGAGGTGATCAGTGGATTCTCACAAAGCTGGATAAAAACCCCTTGCCTGCACAGCCACCAAGAGGGGAGCAAAGTGTTGCTGCCACATTTCTCTCTCACAGCCTCCCCAGGCTGCAGGTTTGGAGATGCCCTGCCTTTATCAAGGCAGACAATGTTAACATGAGCTTCTCTAAAAGAGATTTTTCTGTGAACTTTCAGTGAACACAAAAGCTAAGGGACTTTGCCTCGATAACAACATATTGATATCTTTATTCATCGCCTTTGTTCCACATATCCTCTGGGCATCTCTGGAAATATTCCCTCCCCTCAGGATTTGTACCACCACACTGAGAAATCCAGAGTTCCCCCATCACCTTAATAAGTCTAGACTCAACTATTAAGTGTTTTAGCCCAAAGGATGACAGGGGATTTGACAATCTCATATGTTACCTGAACAAATCTGCTGAGACAGATTAACTACACTGGTACATTTCCATTTCCCATTTTCCATTGCTGCCTCTTCTGACTGCAACAAAGCACCTTTTTCACCAGAATGGAAAGCGTCCCTCTGAATTCTATATAGATATAAACTACCTGACCTGAAGCATCAAGGAGATTAAAGCATATTTAAGAAATCAGTCAGGAAAGAACAATTTGTTTCCTAGCTTAATTAATTAAGCATTACCTGCCATAGAACCTTATTAATACTAAGATCATTTAGCAGAAGTACAGCCTTCAGAGGATTTTCATTTATTTTACCCATCAAAACTAACTTCACCCTGATATTTTGCCAGCACAAATCAATCCCTTCAAAAATTTGGGCAAATTCAGACCCGTCCAGTGAACAGCAAAATAATTCCTTTAAGAGCAACATCACAGAAGAAAATAATATCCATGTCTTATTCTCAATACCAGTTACCCCACACAGATGTTGACAGCAAGCTTCTGAACTCTTGATAGTCATAGGTATTAATGACTTTTCCTTAGCTATCTAGAGAACAGTACAAGTGTTCCTGTTCAAATGTAAAACATTAGTAACTCCATGTGGTCAGGACAAAATTCTGAAAATTCTGAACCTGCATAATCAGAGAAAGGAAGTTGGATGTACAGCCTCATAAAACCAAAACCTCATACACCAGGACTTAAATTTTAAGATTACCTTGTAATCTCGTAGACAATATTTTTAAGCCTGAAGGGCTAAAAGCTGTGAGTTTAACAGCCACTTCTTTGCAGAAACTTACTCTCATCTGCCTCAGAAGCCTAATGAGTGGTTGGAAGGGAAAGGGAATCAGCTGCCTACCATTAATCATTGCAAGAAGCAGCCCTGCAAGCTCATAAATAGGAGGTAAACCATTTTTACTGATATTGTTAAGATAATAGTATAGGACAGGGACTTTACCTCTGCCTTCATCTCTTCCAATTTTCTGGGGGTGGTGACAGTATCACCACCACTCCTCCAGTTTAGCTACTCTATACCAGCCCTTCCCTTGACAATATTGTGTTTTGCCTTGCTTCCTGTGAGCTGTTCTCATGAAGATACTGCAAGGCAGACAGAAATATAAGAAAGCCTTCAATTATAAGACCACAGGAAAATGCCCATTATTTCACATTAAGGCAAATTTAGTACTTCAAGCAGATGTCTATACTGTTAAAAAAGTTTGGATTAGTCTCTTCTTTTTTAAACCTGTATGTAAATGTCTTCTTTTTTTGTATCCATGAGTCTCAAGAGTGTTACAAACATCTCATTTCTTCCTATGTTTCAGAGCTCTTGCAGCTCTCTTCTACATAGTGACATCTGTATGCTGTGAACCCCACNATGATTGAATGTGTTTGCCATTTGGGCAGTTTGGCGTGGTCAAGCCCTCCAGTCACTTTCTGCTCCTTGCCTCAGTAACTCTGTTAGCAAAGCATTATTTTCAAACTGTGATTGCCAGAAGAGAATATTACTGAAGGGACCTGTAAAAAGCAGACATTTTAGAGAACTTAACACAAAAACCCCCTTTTTTAAAGGGAAAACTTAATGTAAGAAAGCTTTAAATACAATTTAAGAAAATTCTTATGAAAGGTTAAATGAATATTCCCCAATCTTCCATTATCATGGCATTATTAAGACCATTATTCCTGTGTCATTTGTTTATTTACTGGCATATACTAGATGTTTATCTACTGCAAATGTTTACTTACTAGAATATTTATTAGAATAGCTGTATTCCCAAAAAGTTATGGGATTGTTCTAAAACAATGCAGTGAATGCATTAGAGACTTATTCACAGATTTCTCTCTAAGTGAAGAGAGTAAATTAACCACTTCCATATGTTTCCTGGAGCCATATATTCTAGATTTTAATAGGAAAAACATCTGCTAAAATCGAGACAGTACCAAGCACTACTGTATTGCCTCTAATAAGACACATAATTTCTCATTTCTTATCCTCCTTGCTGAAGTACAAAGTGACCTTGAATACCTGTTCTTTAGAAGCAAGGTATTTCTCATAGTTTTTCTGTGAAACAACAAACAGCAAATTACTGTGACCTGTTGAATTTGGAATGATATCCTCAATAGGTTGAACTGTCTCCTTTCATGTAACTTGGCAATTCTTACCTGTATCAGCATCAGGTCAGTCGTAAAAAAAAAAACAAAAAAATCTGTAAGATAACAATGGGGTATTGGATAAAGCTCCTCATACTTTAGGGAACAAAACTGCAACACCAGCTTGCCTTGAACTTCAGAATTCCCCCTCCTTGAGAAAGAGGACTGAAAGAATACATAAATCTGTGAGCTACTGAAACAGAAAATTGAACATGTAAGACAATATTGAACCTGATAATTCAGCATTAAGGTGGGGGTGGGGAAAAAAACCCCAAAGCACAATATGACAGTCACTTGGTCCATAATAGCAAAAAATCTCAGAAAACTTTGATCTGTGAAAAGGCATTTTATAAATTGATAAGAAAAATTTCAGCTGTTTGGAACCGAGGCAATATGTGAATAATAACAATTTGCATTATTTTTTCAACTGATAGTGTCCTATTGAAAAATAAGTAGTAATGAGGATTTGGTCTGCGGCATTTGTTTTATTTGTATTTAGTTGGTATTATTTCTTAGGCTTCTAAACCCTTCTGCCAAGGAAAGGGATCTATGCCTTAGCACAGCTTCTCGGAAGATCTGTTCCATGAACTTCCCAGGCACGGAGCTCAGTAGCCCTTTCTACCCATTTTAAAGAGGTGCCCCTCTGTTTCCCTTTTTCCAGTCACCAGAGACCTCACCTGACCACCATCACTTTTCAAACATCGTGGAGAGTGGCCTGGCAACTCCATTAGCCAATTCCCACAGGACTTTGAGGTGTTTCTCATCAGGGGCCACAGACTCATGTACGCTCAGGTTCCTCAGGAGGTCATGAACCTGATCGTCACTCGCAGTGGGAGCAACTCCTGTCCCTGCCCTCTGGTCCATCCGCTCAAGAAGTTCAGGGAGAGGTTGCCAGTGGAGGCACAGAAGTTGAGTAGCTCAGACCTCTCCATCCATTGTTATCTGTTTGTCAGTGTTGCTCATGGAGCAGGGGGTGGGGCACGAGATTTCCCTGACATTCCCTTTCTGTCCAACACAGCTGCAGAAGCCCTTCCTGCTACTCTTTACTTTCCTTATGAAGTTCCTGTCCATCCTGTGCTCTTCCCAGGATCCATGTCCTTGCTCCCACTGCCTGTGCACCTCCTCCCCACCCTTCAGTTTGCCCAGCAGGTCTCAGCTCAGCCGTGCTGGCCTCCTGCCCTCCTTGCCCCATTCCTTACCCCTGTGGGTCGAGGGCTCTGGTGCTCTGGAAAATCTCCTTAAGGCTCTCCCAGCTCTGTTCTGCTCCCCTGCCCCTGGTGGCAGTTTCCCAGGGGGTCCAGTAACATGGACAGACACTATGGACTGTATATGGGGATACATGAAGGTTGACCATGCTTTTGGACATGAATATTCAGGAGAGCTTGTATCATCCTATTTTATATCTCCAGCCTGCCTTCTTTTTTTATTTCTGCTTGCAAATGCAATGCACTTACTGACATCAGGTAGCTGATGATTTTATTAACTTGACTGGACAGAACCTGTGCACACTTAATGACAAAATCTAAATAATGTTTTATTTCAGGAATCATGTAAAGTCATACCCCTTCTTGCTAGTTTCAAATTACATAATTTAAAATTCATCAGCATTCCTATCCCAGCTCATACTCCAGCCATTACAAAGCCATGGTTATGCTCTTCTAATTACATTGCTTAAGTCAGGGAACAATAAATTTATTTGTTTTGAGTAATTAATTGTTCAAACATTATCAAATTCTTCATATCAAAACTAACTGCAACAATTTGTATACATTTAGTCCTACACTTTAGATATTGACCAAGTTCCTCTTTTTTTCTAAATTTCTTTGATGCTAATCGATCTCCTAATATAATTATGACCCTTCAGTGGGACAGGCTTTGCAGAGATGGTGCATGAGAGTGTTCTGGTTGGGTTCAGTTGTGTTTCAGTCTAGACAACTGAGAAATAAAATTTTCCACAAAGAATATTCCATAAAAACCCTTGTAGCCCATTTTTTAGTGAAGAATTACCTCCTTGGAGCCAGACACTTTGCCAACCACTTATTTTAAAAATAATCATAATAAAAATATTAATTCTTGTGATTTAGCAGCCAATCTTCAGCTAGAAATCTTCACTTATCTGTGAGCAACTTCATTCTTGTAAATACAAGTGAGCATAATTTTGAAGTATCCAATCTTGCATGATAGATTTTTTATGTTCAAGTTTCATGCTCTCTTCATTAAGGAAGTCTATTGCATTAAGGGATGTGCCAGCCACAATAACAGTGTGCAGGCAGAGGGGTGTGATTGAAGTTATGCTCCCACATGCACAAGGTGGACAAAATCTTGAAGGAATTTCAAAGTAAATGAGTTACAAGAATCTGATTTTAAAAAATAAATACTGTTTTGGGGGAAGAGAGGCTTGGCTGCATTTATGCTGTCCCTGAAATCTGGCCTTACTCAAGAGCAGACTTCAGATGGTGACTGATCTTAAGCACTTGCACTTAAGGTAGTTTGCATCTCACATAGACTGCAGAGGCAGAGGTGAACCCCTTGACTTTGAGAAGTTAACTCATTTTCCATCTCTGGCTGAGGAGGGCAGAGAGCTGCCTGCCCTTCCCTGTGCACTTACTCACAGGGTCCTGTGGTGTATCAGAACTCTTGTGTAAAGGTGCCAAGACAATGCTTTTACAGAGGTACTTGTCTAGTTTTAAATTCTCCCTCAAACCAAACTTTGTCTTGATTATCAGCTCTTCAAACTCTGGAAATACAAGAAAACCAAAGTTCCAAGTCCAAATCTCAGTGAGGACTCTCCCTTCCCTGCACCTCTGTGTTCCTGCTTGACTGACTTGCATTTCAGTCTGTCAGGCTCAAACTGTTTGTAATGTCGTGCCTTGACTTAGCTGCCCTGAAATTCATTTTGATCATGTTACCTCTTGGATTAAGAAGCTTCATCGACTTTTTTCTTGATTTCTTTTTCTTTTTTTTTTTTTNTAATTTAAAAGTTTTACTGTTATGTTCAAGGTACTTCAGGCCTCTCATCCATGTTATTTATAGGAACAGATCAATGCCTATGTTCCATCTTGGAGCTTGTGCTCAGTCTTAGATTACTGTCTGCCTTGATTCCTTATCATTCCCTGGTAAAATTTAAGCATGTTTCATTTTGCCTTTTGTACGTTCTAATTCTTGTCAGGAACCTAAACCAGCAACCACTGTACATCAATAAAAATCTTAACAGTAGGTGTTTACTTAATTCTTTTGCTGAACTGGGACATAAGTACCTGTGCAAGCCCATGATGTCCCTCAATGAGCAGGTATTGCAGGCCAGCAGAAGTACTCCTGTGGAGAGGAACAGCTCCAGCACTCAACACTGCACTACATATTTCAGAGATTTACTTTGGATAATGCTGGTCCCATGTATTTAATGCTCATCAGCATTTGGAGTGAATAAGGAACATTTCTAGGTCACTTTTTCAGTCCAGTTTCATTGGAATGAAATCAGAGTTCACTCAAAGGCCATTCCCCAAGGCAATCCTAAGCACTATAAACAAGGACACTCAGGAGATTCCTCCTCTGGGCCAAACTGAAACATTGATGCAGATGCACTTTTGAGCTCATGTAGGAAAGAAACATTACTATTTCCTTTTCCTGTTTTCACAGATTTACTCCATGCAGGTGAAGGTTTCAGAAGTGGTTATTATCCTGTTAACTTCACAGAGTGGATGGACTCTTAGACTCACGGGCTGTTTTTAATATCTGTAAGGCAATGCCAGAGAGACTGTCTCCAGTTACAAATTGGTAGAACACTTAGCACAAAATGGAATTACAAGGCTTTCTCTAGGATCTTCCTTCAATGACTACTATTTATGACTAATAGACACTGCAGAATTGGCTATTTGGCTACACCATTAGAGAGAGGAACTTCAGCTCATGTAACGTGTCATGGTTTAGGGGAAATGAAGTCATGCAGATGTGGAAGTTAATAGCAACAATGTTAATATTTGCAGAACTACCCAGTAAACTCTGGCCCACCACACATTTTGAGCAGCTTGACACTGACTTTCCATTTATCCCCAAATACTTAATTACTGTTGGATATGTTTACAGTGTTGTCAAAACACCTAACTCCAATTCCCCATGCACATGCCCAGGACTGAATCTTAATCTCAGAGATGTGTAAATTAGAAGAAAATATAAAGATTCTATTACTGTTGCATCTTCATCAATATGAACCAATTAACTCCATGAAGGAGAAACATAAGCACCTGCAGTCAGAGAGGGGGAGAGAAGAGCATATTTATTCTATTATCAGAACAAATGATGAGTGAAATAAAGCAAGAAGAGAAGAAACACATTTAAATTCACCCTTTCTTTTTTCTTCCTTACTGAATAGCAATATATGCCATCAAGACATCAATTTTTCCAATTGGTATGTTTTGGTTTCGTCAGAAAAATGTGATTACTGCTGGAGGGTTTATCTGGCAACAACACAATCACTTTTTGCTATTTCCTAGCCTCCTGACTGCTGAAATAATATGGTTTTTGTTCAATAAAGTGCATATTTCTGCATATTCAATATATGTATATCACGACTCAGACAGGAATACCTTGCTATTTGGTTATGTAACATATACAGAGGGTAAAATCCTTTCCAAAACCTCTTCAAGTTTCTAATGAGAAATGTGATATAATTTAGTCTTTTGAACAAATAATAGTGGATTGAAATAATGGGCAGCTCTCAAATCCCCTCCCTTACTGGGCAGTTCCTCTGCTTTTTTCGACCTATCTGACAGAGGAAGGATAAGTAAATCCACTAAAGAAGGAGATGACATTTATAGATTATTCAGAGGAAACTGTGATTGTTGGGTCCCTCCTCTATTCTCTGAGAGATTTTGCTCATCCTGTATCCAGCACACTGAGCTGGTTCTTGTGCAGTTTCAATAGTGGATTAGCATATGCCTTTCCAACATCCTTCCCTGTCCTTTTCCTCCTTCCTTCAGGGTTAAGCCTCTTTTATTAAAGCCAGTTTCAACTATAACAGTGATTGTGAATCCCACAGTTTTGGGGGCTCCAGACTGAGACATTTCCAAGAGCCCTGACTCTCTGATAGAATAATAATTATATATGTCCTCAGCTATCACAGCCTTATAAATGCTTCAGAGTGGAAAGCCAAAAACTGAAACAAATCAAGTCAATAGTCATTTTTTGAAAAGATCTTCCTGTAATTTCTTAGGCCAAAGCACAAAATCATTACTCAGATAGAACTTACTGGAATTGATATAAAAATTGTCTGTATAAAAATCAACAAGAGAAGAATCCACAAATTATATATCCAGCAAGGAGGAAGTTCTTTAAATTGTGAACTTTTAATTGGACCCCCAAATGATGAGTAGTAATCTTGGAAGAAGATACAAAGCTATTGGGAATAACATGATAGCAGAAAGTCACTACAATTTCAGGTGCCAGAACACCCACCCCATACCACAAGCATGAGGAAGAGAGGATGAATCACTTTAAGACTAAGACTGATGAGAAGGAAGCGACATTTCACTGTGATTCATCCCTTATTGAATTCTATTGAGTGGTGTGCTGCTCACTCAGAAAGTCTTCAGCTCTGAGAAGGAAAAAATATTTGAAGAGAAATATTCCGCTCTCCAGTTTTCATATGAGCTCAGTAGAGCAAAGTCACCTGGGAGAATTGGAAACTGGCCATGTTCTTCTGTTACCTGCTGGCAACCGGTTATGGTGAGTGCATATTTAAGCACACTATTTGCATAAACACACTGTTCACATAACAGGGTGATGTGTGTATGTAGATATGTACACACACAGAGATCAATAAGCAAATAAAGGATTTCCAAAATGTGCACCATGATCTGCATTGCAGAAATTGTTAAGAATTGTTCCAACTCTTCATTCTGAAATGTGAGATATATGGTGCTCTAAAACCCATTTATATTTTTATCTGAATCAGCCTGCTCATCCCTTGCTGCTTTGCCTTCCCAAATCAAATTCAGTCAGTTCTTCCTAGCTCTGTCTGAATGTTTCCTTTGATTGAGTGATGTTATTTCTAGAAAAAACACTCAAATCAATTTAATGCAAATTCCTTTTCACGTCCTGGTTGACCCATCAGGACATCGACAATAATAGATTGAAGTAGTTACTTCCTGAGGCAGATGACTCATTGAGTGCTTAGTAATCAATTTTCATCGGTGTGACTGCATAATCTGTCTTTGGGGTTCTGTTACATGTCGTGCCTAGAATGCCACAGAATCCTGGATTGCCTGATACAGAAAATGAATGGTGAGCCAGCAGCCAGCAGCCATTTCAAACTGCACAAACCACCCCAACAGAGCCATATCCAACACTGAAAGGCTCTAGCTGTTCTCATGCACACCAGAGAAAGGCAGGAGTAAATCCAGGGGAGACAATGGTGGTGCACAAGTTGCAATCACAGCAGCTGAGGTCAGAATTTGATTCTTTGGAGCTTTGTCAGTTTTACATTTTCCTGAAATCAGAAGCAACTCACTGAATTCAAGCCTTTTCTCATCTCTGCAAAAATCTATTTCATTGCTCCTAGACGGAGAGGGCTGTTACCAAAACAAAGGGAATGAGTTTTGATGTACTATAGAAAGGATATGAATTCATTCATGAAAACTTAAAGGAACTGGGGATTTAGATCCCCTAATTAAACACATTATGGGTCTACACTCACTTACTTCATTGCAAACATGCAATGTTTCATAGCATCCAAGCTGAAACCCATACAAGATGTGGCAGATGATGATACTGCATTATAATGACTGCATAATTTATAATGCTTCTGGAAGACCAGCAGGAATGTGTGTTTCCAACACAACAGCAAACTCCACACTCCTTTGCCATAAGGTATCCTGCAAGAACATCTTCCTGCATCTGGGATGTAGGATTGAGCAAGCTGACATCAAAGTTGTTCCCTCAGTGTTAAAGGATGAATGACAATTCTGAGTCTCATGCTGTGCTGTTACCACTGAGTTCAGATTCCTTCATAATTGTGTAGGTAACAAAACCAGGGCAGAGAACACCTGGCAGAGTCTAAGCACCATTTCAAGGCAGGAACTTTAATTCTCAAGATTTATATCAGTTTGACAACTTGTTTTGTTTTGTTACACACCTCATTCTCTCTGATGTGTCTTTGAAAAGCAACACTTGAAAGATTTAATATTTGTTGACATTATAGCTTTCTGACAAGGGAACATTGCTCTTTCTAACAAATTCTGTGTTCATGGGGAATTCGTGAGGAATACACAGGCCTATGAAGAAAGGTGAGGGGCAAACTCCATAAAGTTTGGAGGCATGACTTTCTGTGGAGCAGCCACCACCACCCTTCAAGAAATGTAACAAATTCACCCACAGAATAAGGGGAAGTTCTGAGTTTTAGCTGGTCCCTAAGCTATTAAATAAGTCTGTTCTTTGGTAGGAAAAGGTCTGATTTCCTGTTATAGTTTAGATTTCTGTTTAGATCTCACTACAGTGTCAGTAACAGAAATACTGCAGCAGAAGTTCCAGGGTGCACCCTGCTTTCTGAGAGCTATTGCTCCCCTAAGCTCCATGGCTTGTGCAGGGTTTCACATCGAGCTAGTGGGAATACCAGCAGCTGTTTGGTAACCAAGTACAGATTCAGCAATGCCTCAGGGCTCATCTCTCCAGCACTAACACACAATTAGATGGCTTGGACCCTGCTCCCATCCTCGCCCACAATGGTTCTGTAATGACCTCGGCAACAGTAACTCTTTCCAATCAGTGACAGAAAGAGAGAGGGGAATTTTGGTAGCAGAAGTGTAAATGAACAAAGCCACAAACAGCTGCTCCCTGTACAGATGCTCCAAGGCCTCTAACTGCTGCCAGCCAGTGCTGCTCACTCCATGTCCATCTATATATTCTCCCTAATATATAAAAGCTTACAGTAGTCATGACCCAGTCGGTGGTAATTTAAGTGTCCGAGTGAATGTGGAGTAGCAGCATGATCTCAGGAGTGAGCTCTGATATTCACATCACATAACTGGATGACTGGTAATTATCAATGCACTGACTAAGACAAAAGACAACCTTTCCTTTGGGAAAAGTGCATACAGAGATTCTGGAAGGCAGAGCCACATGTACATCTAACAATAGCACCTGTCTTCACTCTAAGTGCAGTTCCTTTTGATCATGGTTATTATCTCCACAGGTAGCTGCTCTTTTGCCTTCATGATTTTCCACACAGTACCACTAAAATACATTCTCAAACAGGGAGTTTTTGAGACAGTTGCTACAATAAAAGGAAATATAAACAAAAAGCACAAATGCATGCTGGGAAGAGAATGGATTAAGGGCAGCCCTGAGAAGGACTTGGGAGTGTTGGTTGACCAGAAGCTCAACATGACCTGCAGCCCAGAGAGCCAAACGTGTCCTGGGCTGCATGCAGAGCACTGTGAGCTGAAGGTGAGGGAGGGGGTTCTGCCCCTCTGCTCTGGTGAGACCCCACCTGCAATGCTGCATCCAGCTCTAGGGACCCAGCATAAGAAGGAGATGGACCTGTCTGGACTGTAAAAAACAGTCAGAGTTTACTGATCACAATCCATAGGCTGAAAATTAGCTGTCCAGACTAGCAAGAAAATATTAAAAAATAAAAAATACGCTATTAGAAAATAAAGATAATTTATTGAAATATTTGCCAACCAGAAAGTACTCTATTCAGAATAATTTATAACAAATATGTTTCCTATCTCTACTTTTGAAGTATAATAATTTATTGTAATTGATGTGAATAATTTTAGTTCTGCATGCATATAATTCATCTCTACAGTAACACATCAGTTAAAAAGCACTAAGTCCCATGAATGTAACCGTAGTTGCAGTGGACTAGAATATAATTAACCTTTACATAGTTCAGACGTGCAAAGGTTATGACACCTGCCACTTACAAAGTACTCCTGGCTGGTCTTGGGAAATTGGGTTTCCTGTAGGTACCAGGGTGATTATTCTGAACCTGCATACATACACACATACATCATGTCCAATATAATTTCTAGTACTTAGAGCAGCGTTTCATGAGAGTGAACATTAGCTGATGTAAGCAAGCATTACAGAGCTGTTTTAAATCCATTCCCCTTTGGGGCTCCCCTCTCCTTTTTCTCTTGGTACTTTGAGGAACACGTTCATGTGCCCCAGCCCAGGGGTCTGTGTGGTCCATGAACGCTCCTGCACCAAGAGCTTGTGGGCAAGGCAGGGCCTGGGTGTGCACATGGGGAACATCCCCATGAGAGCCATCCCCAGGCTCTGCAGGGAGCTGCTCTCCCCAGCCCCAGTTCCCTTTGAGTGACTGAGGCTCAGCCACTGCTCCAGGGTCTCCATGCTGCTGGAACCTTGGTTGGTGCAAGATCACTTGGGACATTGATAATAGTCCAGCAACTGATACAAGAATGCTGGGCTCAGATTTCTTTTTAGATGCATTTAGGGTTTTTTTAGATGAGGATAGATCTTAGTCAACCTTCAGTATATACAGACTGATTCTCTTGAAGTATCCCATCCAAATATTTGAGAGGAGATGGATTTTACTTTTCTTTTTTTCAAATATTCCATATAGAGCAAACAAGGTTTGGAGAAGACATCATCTGGCTAGAGGACCTGGGATACTGATGACAGGAAGAATCTGATCCATTAGGGAGAAAGTCTTGAAGAAATAGTTTTTTGTTTAGTCTTGATCAGGGGAAAAAACAGCTCACAAGCTAAATATGGAAATTAGCACTATAATGACAACTAAATGGCATCATATTCAGCATCATTGCAGATGGAAAAGCCAGTCAAAATAAGAAAGAAAAGAAAATATTTCTCAGTGATAAATCATCTCTTTAAAAGTTTTTTAATGGAGAGAAGGCATATTAAGGAGAACAGCTGAAAGCAAAATTCTTGCAAACAGCACAGACATTGTTTAAAGGCATGATATTAGAGTCTCAGAGTAAATTTATATCTGCTGGTAAAAAGGACTACCAAATTAAGCTAATAGATTTTAATAGCTGAGCAAGGGGAATTATTAGCAGTAAAAGAAAGTTAATCCAAAAAAGTAAAAATCTTATGTAAATGCATATGGAAAAAAAAAAAAAAGGCTAAATTCTGGGAGCTTAAATCTAAAAATTCCCAGGATCAGAGGATACTCACCTAAAAGCCAAAAAGCAACTAAGAGAATGACTCTCTGCAGCATATGGTTACTGCCCACAACCAAAACCTGTCCCCCTGTTGCTGCAAAGGGTGGGTTCCACATGCTGGGACACAGAAGTGCATTGCTGGGCTATTTCTTATCAAAGCAATGGGGGTAATGGGTACAGGTTACTGAGGAAGTGATAGATTCCCAACACTGGATACTTTCAATTGTTCCAGTTTAGCAGAGGTACAAAGGGATAACTCCATGTTTCTGTTTGCTTCTGTTTACCCCTAACTCCAGGATCATTGTACATAAGGAAGTTTTGCATGTGCTTCTATTTGTGTGTCTATCTTTCACTCTCAATCTTTTACCTCACTTACAGAACCTAAAATTTATTGGTTTCTTTATTCTTTGCAGAAAATCATGAAAGATTAAAAAAGAAGAGATACATATATGGCTGAATATACTTGGTTCATATGAACATGTTTATAAGCTGCTAAAAACAAGCCCCAGAGGAAGACAAAGGTATAAGTACTGTGACAAATGCTTGTCTCTGGAAGAGCTCACTGGTATTAGCATGACAACAGCATGTCAGCAAAAGTGTTTAGATACAGCATCAAAATTATGAATGTTCCATGTGCTTTGATGACTGTCACCTCACCTCACCAATTCAGAGAGGAAAAGAGGTAAACCACTTCTTAAGTTCAACTTCAAATAATATTCTTACTATCATTCACAAGAGTTGTGCTTAGTTTTTTTTGTCTCTATGCATTGCTCTAAGAGAACCTTTTACAGTAATGAAATTTCTCTGCAGTAACTGACCTGCAGTAACACTGACACATGTTGTCAGTAGAAAGCAGAATCCCAAGCAAGGTAATGGGATTCTCTTAATTCAATTTGCCACAGATGTAGTTAGCATGCCAGCATTCTCCTTGCAGAGATGCTGCTCTTTATGGTTTGGTTCCTAATTAACGGAGTCACTTGGAGCTACGCAGTGCTGCTGGCTCAGCTACCATTTCACACAAATCTAATTTGGCCCTGCCGAGGGGTGTGAGTTGAGTGGATCTGAGGAGCTGTCTGACAGACAACAAACAGCATCATGCACCTGGCAAAATGTGAAGTGCTGCAGCCCACTTGGTGCTGGTAGAGCAGAGCAAGGGAGAACAGCCATCACTGCAGCTAACAAAGAGATGTCTTTCACAAATGTTCCTCTTGTCATGGCAATTCATTGATAAGAATTTAAAAAAGAGATTGAAGGGTATGAAGCCTATAAATAAAAGATTTTAAACTGATTTTGCAAGTTTCTAAACTAGGAATCAGAATGGGTGGTCTGGGTAAAGGCAAATGCAGACGCATAGTCCAGCTCCTAAGACTCCATGCAGAAGTGGCATTTTGATTTCCCTCAGCTTATGGAAACTTGATTTTACAATTCCAGAACTCAGTCTTTGAGTGGCATCTTCTAGCAGCTACAATAAAGCATACAGAGCGAGGATATGAGCAACCCCAATAAGGAGGCACTACTCTTCACCCTCTATGAAACCACAGTCTGAAATCAGACTCCATTCTGAAGAGGGAAATTATATTTATACATATAAATAGGAAAGACCTATTTTTCAAAGAGCAATTAGGAGCACAAATATTTCTACTTGTGCATAGCACCACCAGAAAGTCATGGGACTTAGAAACATTTCACAGGCAAAAAAAAAAAAAAAGCATAAATAAAACCACAATATTAAAAAAAGGTTGAAATGCCATTGAACAGAGTTAAAACAAAAAGTAATTTGAGGGAGCTTTAATTCCGCTGAACTACCAGATCCTATTGACAAATTGCACTAGTGTTGAAATTTCTCCTTTTTATTAGTTCCTGCATCCTTGCTTACAACTGTAACAGCACAAGGTTTGAGGGCCTCAGCAGAATTCAGCTCATAAAGTTCTATTCAAGCTCATACCAACATAATTTACAGTCACACCCTCTGCCATAAAGAACACAATGTTAATGATCTTAGAATCTGTTAGGCCTCTGGAACTACTGAGAATTACAACTCTGTCTGCGTACACATTGGAAACTCCCCAAGATTAAAGTCTGAAAAATGAGCTTCTGTCATGTTTCACAATCCAATTAAATGTATCAATGTCTCAAGGGCCAACAGTTAGGTCTCAGAATAATAGTCAAGCACAGGCAGGAAGACACAGAAGTATCAGTGTTAGAGCCTGGTTCATCCTGAAATCAGACCCTAAAGAGATACCACTTCATCCTTCCTAAACAGGACACTAAAATGGAATGAAATTGTGGAAAAAGGCATTTACACAGGTAAAATCCCCTCACAGGCAACATTTGTTTTGTGGTCTGTTATAAAAATACTGGAAACCAACAGTGAGATTCAACCAGGTCCTTTTTATTGCCTGAGCATCACCTGTGTTAACTATCAGTGCTCGTTCTAGGATTTTATCTAAAGACCCTTTATCTGTGAAGTGCCTGTCACCCACATACAGAAAAACTTCTTGAGCATCACAGGTGCCACTCTGTTTTGCAGCTACCTCAGCCCTTTGCTGTGCCCTCCCCAGGCCTCAGCGCAGC
The DNA here is from genome assembly GCA_013401035.1 of Horornis vulcanius. Classification (NCBI taxonomy): domain Eukaryota; kingdom Metazoa; phylum Chordata; class Aves; order Passeriformes; family Scotocercidae; genus Horornis; species Horornis vulcanius. The sequence continues at coordinate 19,426 of VZUA01013808.1, forward strand.
GGGTGCATCCCTTTCCCCAGCAGTAGAGTTGGAGAGGGAATGTCATGGAACACAATCATAACATTTGTGGAGAATGTGGTACATAATGCATAAAGGCCAGCAGTTTGCTACAACTAGCTGATCATTAATAACTTCTAGATACACTAGGTAGCCACAGATCATGGAAATGTTTCAGAAAATACACAGAGAAAACCTGAAAATACAAATATGCAGTGACCTTAAATGTTGTCTCGGAACGGAGACACAGACCCAGTCAGTGAGTTTAGAGGCATTACAGATCATGAGTGAAACCACAGGTGCTGGTTAAGTAACAGAAATCCCGTGGTTCCGCAGCACATGTGGCCAATCTGACTTCATACCCCTTATGTGTCCTTTGCCTCTGCGCTGAAGAGCACTGGCAGCACAAAACACCTTCAGGACATGACACTTATAGCTGAAACAGGAGTACTGGTAAAAGTCACTGGAAGTGCCCCTCTCCCACCCTTTAGCTGATTTAGAGGTGAGAAGCACTTTTTGCTTCTAAGACAATTCAGATTTTAATGGGGTTTTATTTGAACAGAGATGAAGGAAATTAGTACAGCCTGGTGGTAGCTGATAAGACCCATTTGAACATGATTTCTCTTTCAAAAACAGTATGTTTTACATAAGGTCATAAAAAAGGCTGTAATTTGGGGTATAATACTTTCCATCATGTGAAGGACAAAGCAGTTCCCATCACAACAAAGCTTCAGGCTTTGGGTGGGTCTGTAATTTTTTCATCATCATCATTAGCCATTCTTAATTTCAGTATCACATACCAGCATCGCTTCTTCAACAGAAAACAATAATAGTTTTCTGAACCCAACAAATCTTGTTTGTTTATAGCTCGTGGATCCAGATTCAGCTGTCTGCTTATCATCTCTGCTCAAGCATTTTAAGATCCAATAAATTTCTACAGACCCAACTCCTGTAGTGTTGCACAGGGACCAAATCAAGCAAGCTTGTCACTCGCTGGCCTTGTCATCCACACAGAGTTTGGCAAGATCACTGCACATCTTCAGTCCAGCTCAGAGTAGCTTTTGTGACAAAAGTACAAGAAGAGATCAAACAATTTATGTGACAAGCAGGATAATACAGGAAGATGTGAGGAGCTGATGGCAGCACAACAGGGGAACTGAAAGCACTGCAATCAATAGGTAGAGACTAAAGTTCACAGTTTTAAAGTACAAATACAGATAGTACTTCATGATCTATCTCCTCTCCTGTGTTCCAGTCTCAAAGGACTTGCATTTGTCAAAGATCTTCTTGGCATTTTCTCTGTTATTCAGTATCAAACCTTTCCTACCCATAAAATCAATTCACATGCCATTCAAGGTTCTCCAGAGCTTGTGAACTTCCAGAAGAACTCTGTGCATTGAAACTCTTCTTCAATTTATTTTACCATTCCTGTTCTCCCACTTGCCGGTTCTTGGTATCAAGATCTGACAACCAGAAAACTACACACATGAGGAATCCAAAATCTGTGAAACATGCTGTAATGATTGTCCGGAAAACCATCTAAAAGACACTTGAATGCATTCCTATCACTGAAGATTTCCTTTTTTTTGTTTGTTTGT